>LN483411.1:278209-338582 GCA_900002565.1 Culicoides sonorensis
TGAAAGAGATGTGGAGCTGCGGAAATACAAAAAAATAAGAGAGAGAAAGATAAAAAAAATCATTTTATCAAGCTTCAAATATTTTGATATCAAAGGTATTAAAAACTAAGAGAGTCAGTGAGAGAGATAAAAAAATGAATTTCATCAAAATAAAAATATTTTGATATCAAATGCTTTGATATCAAATGCTTTGCTGCTTCGAAGCTCTGCATTTTAATATGAGAAAAAGAAAAAAGAGAACAAGAAAAAGTTAAAATAAAAAATTTAGTTCATAAAATTTTAAGATTTTAATATCAAAGAATAATTAATTGAGAGAGATGTGGAGCTGCGAAAATACAAAAAAATTAGAGAGAGAAAGATAAAAAAAATCATTTTATCAAGCTTCAAATATTTTGATATCAAAGGTATTAAAAACTAAGAGAGTCAGTGAGAGAGATAAAAAAATGAATTTCATCAAAATAAAAATATTTTGATATCAAATGCTTCGCTGCTTCGCAGCTCCGCATTTTAACATGAAAAAATTGAGAGAGGGAGAAAGAGGAATCTTAAAAAAACTTGTTTAAAAGAAAGATAAAGATTATTTCTTCAAACATTCACGATTTTCACATAAAAATATTTTTGTTTTACTTAAAATGTTAAGAAATGGTAATGAAATGGTAATGAAGTGGTATAAAAGGGTAATAAAAAGGTAACAGCCTTTTTCAATTTTTTTTTAAATTTTTTGAAAATGGTAATAAAATGGTAACAAAATGGTAAAAAACTGCAATAAATGGTAATGATTTTTTTTCATTTAATTTTTAAAATGTTAATAAATGGTAATGAAATGGTAAAAAATGGCAATAAATGGTAATAATCATTTTTCACTCGTTTTTTATAATTTTTTTGAAAGGTAAAAAATGTTAACAAATGGTAATAAAATGGTAATAAAAGGTTATTAAAGGTAATAAATGGTAATAAAATGGTTAAAAAAGGTAATAAAATGGTAAAAAATGGTAAAACATGAATTTTTAAAAATGGCAATAAATGGTAATAAATGGTTATAAATGGTAACAAAAGGTAATAAAATGGTAACAAAATGGTAATGAAAATATAAAAAAGTAATAAAAGGTAATAAAATGGTAATAAAATGGTTAAAAATGGTAAAAAATGGCAATAAAATGGTAATAAAAAGGCGGTGCAACTTGTTTTGAACACACTGTATAAAACTAAATAAATTAAATCATTCATCATCTCATATATTGCATAATATTTAAAAGAAAATTATTCATCATCATTTATTACAACTCACAAAATTAGTAAATCTAAGAAAATGATTAAAAAATAAACATATGTGCTAGTGACAAACTGTAAATGGGAAAATGCAAGGTTAATGAAGTAAAATCAGACCTCAAAAGAATTTCCCATCAGGATGACATGACCTTCTTCGTGTTTAGCATTGTAATAATCAATATTCTTTTTTTTTTGACCTGAGACTAAAAGATTTTGAAGCATCGCATTGCAAAAATTTAACAGATTGACTGATAAATCTAATGTTTTCTTCAATATTTTGAAAATATAAAAAATGAAATATTCCTCATGATTATTTCTGAAATGAATTGTTATACCGTTTCTATCATTTTTCAATTTATTTAGGTACAATTTTTGAAGAAAGCTGTTGACATTTTGTGTTTGTGTCGTCAGACACTGATGTACACATATGTTTTCGCGTATTATTTGCGAAAAAACAATCAATCTATGATATTTGAAGATAATCAAAAAGATTTAGAATCAGCTACTGAGAAACTTTCTGAATATTTAGAACGTGACATCACTTCAGAGAATTTGGCTGATATAAAACAAAAAGTGCAAGATAAATATAGGTATGTACATATTAAATCATGACATTATCAAAATAATAACAATATTCTTTTATATTCTATCACTAAGATACTGTGAAAAACGTAGAAAAGTCTTACTGGATCATGTGCATGAAGGTTATGAGAAAGATTGGTGGGATTACTCAGATTGATAATGAACTTTACACTCAAATGCTTATTTTTCGAAAATTAAGATATTCTTAGGAAGAAGAAACGTGCAATTCTTCTTTATAAAGTCCTTAAATTTAAATTAGTAGATCGTCACACCATTATTTTTGGATAAATAAATAAAATATATTTAAATTTCTTAGAAAGTCTGTTATAAATGTAAATTAATAATTATGTAAGTCTCACACAAGAATCATATGAACAATTCCATGAAGTAAATATTGAAAAGAAAACTAATGAATAGTTATTATAATTCAAATAATTACATTAAGAAATTGTGATAAATGTGATAATTATAAACTATTTCTTTTTTGAAATAGTCGTTTAGGTTTCACACAAAATACTAATTGGAGTTTAATTGATTCTTGTTGAGATTTATATATACCATTAATAAATCTAAATGATTGGACTATATTAGTTTCTTTTTATTAAAAATATTCTTATCATTTCTTTATCAGACAGGTATGCAATAATTAAATAAATATTTAGTCAATATTGTTCAACGTCTTGTTTCTAACAAAAGTCATAGACTTGGACTTTTATCTTCATTTGCTTTATTAACAAGTTACAGTCAATTGGCGTCAATATTTGATCTCTAAATTTCTCAAATAACATAAAAACCATAACATAACATCTATAACATAAGATAAGAAAAATATACTCAAACTCATAAAAACTAAATATTATTCCGCAATATCCACTAGGGCTAAAATTGGTTCAAACGAAAAATAATATAAAAATATTGGAGTCACACTAATTACAATTATGACCAAATGAATCTTAATTAAAAATCTTTTATTATGTGCATTACAAAAGTGTTTCAGATTCTTTTGAAGAATTAAAAAATAATGCCAGCAACCTAGCTTATACAGTATATAAATATAATACTAGTGAAATGTAATTACTAGAGTTAACTATAATATTTTTAAATACATGGTTTTTTTATTATATTACGAACAAAATGATTGAATACTAATCCGTTTCAACAAATGTAAACGATATGTAAAATTCGAAATGGCATGAGAATCGATGTAAAAGAGGATTTTTTGTTTGATTCATACAAGATTGCGTTATTGAAATTTGCTCCTATGTCTTCAGTTGACATTGAAAGAAGTTTATCAACTTACAAAAAATTATAGCGAATTAAACGATATCGTTTAACATTTAGCTGTAACACATGTGCTAAAATATACCACAATTCAAAGTTTTTAAAAGAAACATTTTTATTTTATATTAATATATATGAATATATTATATTTTATTTCTATACATATTTTAGTCAACTCTAAATAATTGTGAGCAAATAGAGTCAATTTTTTTCTTTAATTTTTCCAATTGGATAATTCTTGCGTAACTTTTAGTATCTTAGTTAGAATCTTTAATGTTGAAGTAAAACGTAGTTATAATCAAATCACATTATTATTAATTACGCAAAAATTTTCCTCTAATTAAAGTATTTATATAAAACATTCAAATCAATCATCTTACATGTATTTTCTATAACAATTAATTCAGTGGTTTTCTTGTAGTATTTGGCAAAAGAAGCGAAATCATTCCTCCTGAGAATATTAAAAATGCTATAATTATCGTGGGTGCTGGACAAAAATGATCTAATAATTGAGCAATAACCAAATTTCCAATTATACCACCAAGCCTTGCAAATATCATTGATATTGCTATGCCAGTAGCTCTTAGATGTGTTGGAAATACTTCTGTTATAAGACAATCAAGCGCTGCATTTCCACAGGAAATAACTCCCGTAAAAATTGCTGATATTATTAAATTTTGAGTTTTATTTTGAACAAAATATAGAGCACCAGAGCAGAGACCACCAGATAATGTTGAAAATACCAAGAAAAATTTTCTACCTAATTTATCCATTCCGAAAATAGCGATGATGTTTGCTGGTATCGCTGTTGCTAAAGTTAAGAGACTGTCAAAAAATACTGTACTTGGGATGTGTGAGGAGCAGTGCTCAATTGAAGAGTGTGACCCATTGTTTACAACAAAATTTGTTACAGTACAGATCGATGCATCTTGATTACCAAAACGACTAGCATATTCGTCAAAACGATTAAATAACTCTGGAAGCCACATGATCAATCCATAATATCCAATATGGAATGTAATATTTATGATTATTGATATTATGGTAAACTTTAGAATAGGTTTACTAAAAAGTTGCTTCGAGTTCATTCCAACGTCCCAAAACATCTTTTTGAGCTTTCCTTTTATTGGTCTTTTGCTTTCATCAAGTTCTTGAGCAAGATGTTCATCAATGATAAGTTCATCGACTGGATAACAATTTGGAGATTTGGCTTTGTTAATACTGTAAATTCCTTTGAAGACAGCCAATGCTTTGTCAAACTTCCCACGGGAAAGTAAAAATTTCGGACTTTCTGGCAAATAAAATAACAAAAATGTAACTAAAAATGATGGCAAAGAACACACCATTAAAAATATGCGCCAAGAGTTATACGTGAAGCTTGAGTTGCTTACTCCAACATTACTAGGAATGATAAGCCTAAATTATGGATATTTAAGGTTTTTTTCGTTATCAAAATAGCTTTTTTATATTACCAAGCTAATCCAGCAACAAAAATATTTCCTAAAGTCCAAAATGCTGCCATAAAGCTCAACATTGATCCACGTCTAGATTTAGGCTGGAATTCGGCAAAGTATGACCAAATCACTGGTGCACTGCCTCCTAAACTATTGAATAATATTTATAAAACTCAAATATTTAAAAATATAACAAATTGTCTACTTAAAATTACAAGTGTAATGTCGTTTAGTGCAGTGTTGTGATTGAAATAATCTTTAATTTGTATTTAAAATTGAGAAAAAGTTTAAAAACTATAAGTTGCTTTTTAGTGGGCCCCTATTATATATTTTAAATTATGTTAAAACTAGAATTGCAAAAATAAATTAAAAGTAATAATTTAAAAACTTAAACAGATGTATTTTGTCTATAGTTTACTCAATTTAAAACTTACGCCGCTCCATTTAAAAATCGAAACAAAAGGAAGAGTTGATAATTTTGTGAAAATGACGAGGCGACAATACAGATACCATTCATCAAGGAAATAACTATTAACACCTTTTTTCTTCCTATAGAATCAGCCAATGCACCCCAAGTATATCCTCCAGCCTATTAAAACATATTTATATAAAAAAGCTTTATGTCTTTATAAAGTAACTTAAAAATTTTGCAAAAAATCCAATATATGTATACATTAATTTTTTCACGTAATAAAATGCATTTAAATTACATTAAACTATGAGGAGCAACCGTTGTGATATCTTCGAAATTTAATTTTTTATAACACTTTTATATTAGGTCAGATTTACGCGAATTTTCCAGAAATTTTGGAAAAAAATATATTTCTAAAATCCTATCAACCTAATCTACAACTTTGTCGACGCCAACAAAGACCTAACACGAACATTAAAAAAAATTTCATTTCTTTCAAAAATTCATCGACTTTAAAATATAGTTATTGAAATAAAAATCACAGTCCAAAATCTAATGAGCTGACGTTAGTGAAGTTTATCAACTTCAAAATTACAAGTTTTCGAAATGTGAACACTAAAACATAAAACAACGAAAAAATTTAAATCTGAAACTTGTACAATTTTTGGTTCTCATCAATAGAAAAATGTTCACTTATTATTGACAGAGGTCTACTCATAGCAAATTGTACAAGTTTCAGATTTTAATTTTTTCGCTTGTTTTATGTTTTTGTGTTCACATTTCGAAAACTTGTAATTTTGAAGTTGATAAACTGAACTAACTTCAGCTCATTAGATTATGGACTGTGATTTTTATTTATTGTTTTTGAGTGTTCATTAAGATTCCTAACACTCATAATCAAGCAATACATAAAGCACATTCCTTTAAGAGATGAATGTGATGTTAATAAAAATTTGTATTGTATGAGAAAAATTGTTCCTGTACGACTTAGATATAGGGTGTCTTAGGCAAAGTTGTTCAGAATCGTGAGGAGTTGTTCAGAATCCATTTTCCGGAAAATTTTGCAAAATCCCACCTGGTCACCCTATTTTTTGTATGGACACCCTATATTTTTTTGATCCATAAACACTCCCATGGTGAATACGAACATAAGTCTAGAACATATTGTGGGTCTCAGATGTACCATTCGGACGCTTCAGAGGTTCCAAAAAAAGGAGCGAATATAATATAAAACTTGTAATAAAAAAAACATATATAGCAGGCTCACAATTCTGTTGAAACTGGAATTGAAATTTAATTTGGAATATTGTTGAAATTTTGACTTAAAATTGAATAGTATACGAGTCTAGTTTATCGAGATTATAGTACTCCAGGGTGACCACAAAATTTAAAGTTCAAAACTAACTAACTTTTCCAGAGTTATATTATAGAATAGTTATATAGAATATTTTTAGTTTTTTATTAATTTTCTCTGCTTCTGCTTTTTGTTGGCTACTGAGTGGATAGGGTTATTTTATTTTTTTATAACTAAGGTATCATAAATTGTTCTTTGTGTGATTAGGGACTGTTCTTTTAAATTTTCCATAACAGCTTCCACAACAAAATTCTATTTCCAACACCGCATTGCTTTGCGATAGCATACTTTTTGATTCTTTGAAAAAAATTGAGTTTAAAAAAAATAAAATTAAAGTTCAATAAATATCAATGAGGAGTAATGAAGATGAATTAGGAGTTAACAGGACTAAGCAGGACTATAAAAGATGAACAAAAAGTCTTTGAAGATCAATAAAGTTTAAAAAAGGACTCACGAAGAGTCATAAAGAGCAACAAAGAATGATGTAAACTTTTAAAACTTACTGTATATATTTAAAAATAATTATTCGTTCATTCAAATATATATGACTGTTAGATGACTTTTGTCTATGAATCAAAAACAAAACAAGTCCTATACCCTTCTACATTTCTTTTAAACACCAATGTCAAAATTTAGTCAAAGCTTTTTAATGTTAGTTGTAGCATTTCATTTTTTTAGCTTAAAAAAAATCTTCTACTAACGTTGACAAATTTTGAGATATTGTGTTCAAATTAATATATATTGTTCATCTGTAAGATACTCTGTTTTTTTTTTTAATTTTAAAGATATGAAAAATTTTGTTTAGCAGTAAAATTAAAATAAAAAAGAAAATTAGCAAAGATTTAAATTGAAAAGATGTCCAGTTAATTACTAGCAACTATCATAAATACGATAAATAAAAAAGTAAAGAATTAGATGCCGCAGCCGATTCGTACTTTTGGCGGTAGGCGTAAGTTTTTATATATTTGAAACAACAATGAATTCAAAACTTATTTTCAACGTTTTTTTCATTCTCATTATATTTTAAAAAAATTTGTTTAAATTTTTTTTGTAACCCGTTATAATTTCGTTCAAAGTTTTTATTTTTATAGTTATAATTTTTTTTATTATAAGATCAAATTTATTCAAATTTCGTCATATTTTGTAAATTTTGCCTTTTTTACCCCTTTTTTCCAAGAAAAGATTCAGCAGAAATTTTTGCTTAACCCTCTCTTTCCTACGAATAAATCCAATTTTTGATCAAACTTTATATTTTCTAGTAGATTTTAACCCCCAAATGAATTATCAATAAAAAAAACTGGTTCTTAGAGTAAAAATTTACAGGAGAAGCTTAAAAAAATCCTTATTACTCCTACAGAATTTTTACTATACGAATTGCTATAAAAAAATTTGGTTTTTCTGAAATTATTTGCATAATATCTTCGACCCCGAAAGAATTTTTTAAAATCTAATACAAAAAATATCAAAGAAATCCTTCAAAGAGTCTGTTTATTCAAGAAAAAATTGTCAAAAAGTGAAATATACTTATTTTCTGTACTAGATTCTTACAGGGCTAGAGTTGTAAAGTCGAAAGAAGAATTTTTTTTTAGCAATTTTTATAGTAAAAACTCTGAACGTACTTCTATTGGAGTTACACGTATTTCTATTAGCGTCTCCTAGAAAGTTTTTACTTCAACAACCAAATTTTTTTGATTGATTATTCATTTTTGGATCAAAATCTACTGAAAAATATAAAATTTACTATAAAAAATTCCAGCTTGATCTATTCCTTGGAATGAGAGGGTTAAAGTCAATCTTTCACTCGGAAAGAAAGGGTTCCTCAATGTTCTTGCTATTGATATATAAAATAGTAATTCTTTATATTCAAAACAAAAAAACTTTTCAATACCTACCATCATACCAATAAATATTATGGCACTTAACCAGCCTTTTGCTTGTGTATTTAAACCTAAATCGCACTGAGCTGAAGGCAGAATGAATGACATCGAAATGATCTAAAATTTATTTTGACTTTTATTGAAAACTTGTATATGGCAAGAATCGCGAGAAATTTTTCAAAAATAGCTTTTAGGGTTATTTTTTAAACACAACTTTTAACCATAATGTTACGAAACTTTTGTTTTGGAAATTTTTACAGCATATAAAAGCTTGAAACGAACTAGACGTTTGGCCTTTTTAAAACATTAAAACAATAAATTTATTCCAAAACTTTAGATAATTTTCAATTATCAAAGTTGAAACATCCATGGTTTTTTTTAATTTTTGAACTCAATTTGTTTGAAAAAAAATATTAGAAGTATGTAAAAACGATATTCTATTACGTTGAAGTCTAACGTCCAAGCATGTTTAAAGTTCAGTTGAGTACGGTTCAAATTTTATTTATTTTAAGGATTTTTGCTGAAAACTTTGCTAATTTTTAAAAAACTAAGTAGTTTTTTTGCACTTTTATGTGTAGGGCAAGCTCATAATCTAAAAAAATTTGATTCCGTTTTTATAAAAAACACCCCTTATTTAACCACGAAAAAAAACAAATGATTCGTTACTTGAGATGGGCAATTGTGTTTGAAACAAATAACGTTAAAAGTTTTTTTTGGAAATTTCTTGCGATTTTTGTCATATATTTAAAATAATCTTACGTCCATTTCTTCGCTTGTACTAACTAGTCCGCATATTGCGAGTAGAAAATAGTGAAACTTTCCATAACCAGTTAACACTATTGCAGTTTCAAAATCCGCTTTAATTTTTGGAAGCTCACTTGCATTCTTATGTTCTCGAGTTGTTTTGTTATGGTTATTGATGTGTAATGAAACAATAAGGGTTTCGTTATTTTCAACTCCTGATTTAAAATTGCAATCATTTGTTGAGTTTTCATTAGAATCTATTTAGAGAAAATTTTTCATTTATTATTATAAATAATATATACTGTAAAACCTAGTGCATTTTACAAAGTTAAAGATTTGTCAGTACAATAACTTTAGAATGGTGGTTAGATATTTTTGGGTAGATAGTCTCTGATACGTAACTGCGGAATGGTCCATCGGAGAGAGGTCGGGCTTTTCATTTGATAGAGGAACTTACAGGGATTATTTACAACTCATTAGTTTTTAGATTGGGTTCAAAGTTTGGGCTCCAAAACCTTCAGAGCCTAAAAATGATCAAAAAACCGCTAAAAAAGTTTTAAAGAAAAACAAGAAAATTGTTAGGTCAGTCTTAAAAAATTTACAAGTCAGAGAATCGGGTCCCATAGAAACTACCTATTGTTTAAGATGTCGATGGGGGATGAAATGGGGAAATTTTTTTCCATTTACGAGTAAAAAAATCTAGGTCTTTTGGTTTAGGCTCAGGTCTGAAAGGGTTAAGCTCACTTTTGTCAATATTTTCATATCAACAATTTTTTTGCCAGGGACTCAAAAATCCATATGCTTTATTTAGATAAAATCCTTGACATTTTTTACAAAACTCTTAAGTTTTGAGAGAATTAAGGGCATAACAAGTCTCAAAAGAACTTCGCGTTCTTCCCTTATTGTTTTTCTTAACATAAACTTGCGGGATATATTTTTTTCTATATTTTTATTTCTTTCTCTTCGACGCTATCATAACATTTTTCCTATATATAGATAGCTTATTACTAGTTTATTGACTTTGGTGGTTACCAGTCATGAAAGTAAAATATCTAAATGTTTGAAACTAATATGGTCCAAAATTTACTGACTTTTAGCCCAAATTAGAAAAATGTATATCCTCCATCCCCCATCTTTTTTTATAATACTTTTATATTTAGTCAAATCTAAAATGTGTGAGTATGCGAAAACACATCTACAGCCTTTCTGAGACACCGCAGACCCAAAGTTTCTTGTGAAACTATATCTTAATTTTACCGGCCGAGGTAGCCTCATCATTAGAATATTTAGTTTTTATATAAAAAAATAGAGTTCCCGAAAAACTTTTGGTCCAAAATACCGGTTTTTCAACAAAAATCAAAAAATTTCCACAAATTTCCCGGAAAATCAAAAAAAAAATCGTGTCACTAAAATCCTCTCAAAATAAGCTACAACTTTGCTAAAGACATCATAGACCTAGGACGAACTTGAAATTTTTTTTTTCATACACATGAATACTCTTAAAACAGAATGTGGATACATCGACTATAAATGAAATGCGAATTTCAAAAATTATTAAGTCGTTTAGGTTGTTTGGTTAGGTGTTTAGTTCAGGTTATTTTACGAAAAATAAAACTAATAAAACTAAAAAGTCATAAATAAAAAAAAAAATAAAAAAAAATGATAAAAAGCGTGCCTTATCTTCAGGAAGTTATTAAGTTCTAAAATAAACTTTTATGTGAGGGGGTTGGCTAAGTAAAAGGTAAAAAACAAGAAGCTTTGAAGCAAAATAAAAATTTTGTGATAACAGCTTCATCAAATTTTTAAAAGTTGAATTTTGAGTATTAACCAGACTTAAAAAAAATAACAGATAACAGAACCAAATTCATAGTTTAAATGTCCAATTTTTGAGTGTTTAATAATGATTTTAGTTAAAAAAAATGTACATTTTGATGCAAGTTATATTTCAAGATAAAAACAAATAAACATCATAACAAAGCCGTTCGAATTTTTTAATACAGTTATTTACTATTTTATGTTAACTTTCAAAAGATTTTCACAATTTGAACTAAAATTTTTTATCGTTTTAACATTATTTTATTTATACATGAAATGAATTTTTTTAAAAAAGGGTAAAAAATGGCTTTGATTCAAACAATTACAAAAAGATTTTCTTTTATCTAAGTAAACATTTTAACAAGGGGTTCTCCCGGCTAGTCTGAAATTAATACTCTCTTTAAAAATATTGTTATTATAAAAGAAAATAATGTAAAAAAATGAAACTAATGATGAAATTTTAGAGAATTCTTTTCATTTGATACATCATATTTGATACTTCGTGACAAAAAATATCACCAAACACATCACTTTCATCCCAGTCTATACAATATTTCTCAAAATATTGATTGTTCTCCATTTCTTCGATTGAATTTTATTTCACAGTAACTCAAATAATTTTAAAGTTTATTCAATATTTAATAAAAAAATTCAAAAATAAAATTCGATCAAAATTTGAATTGACTTTTTTTTTCAACGTGTATGAAAAAAAAAAATCACGAAGTATCAAATATTAAACGGCATTGTTGGAGCCAAATTAATTTTTTTTTAAATAATTTTTTTTCATCGAATTTTGATGAGATCTGTTCCTACCATGCATATATAATATAAGATTATTCACATTATTAATGTTTTTGTTTCCGAATTTTATGGAAATATATGGCAAGATTTGAGGATATGAAAAAAGTTTACAACTCGTTGATTGTAAAATCAATTTTAAAACACTTATATTATGATTTTCAATAATTTCTGATACCAAACGACAAAAAACACTTTAAATAAACTTTCGTATTAATTATTTTATCTAGAAATCTAAATGTTCACCATATATCAAAGTTACCGTATCATACAAAAAGTGTTTAAGGGTTAAGGAAAGTAAAAAGTCTATCAAATGAAAACTGTGTTTGTGTAGTTACTTACTTTCTTGAGAAGCTGTGACTACCATTTTACCTATTTAAAAAAAAGATACAGTTACTTGAATTGAAAATAAATGTTTTCAATATCAATCACTAAAACATGATAATGTATTTTATAAACTTAAAATAGTTTCATTGTCCAACTTAATTTTATCATATTTACTTCTTTATTGTTTTGACAAAAAGTTCTCAATACTTATTTTTACTACTAAACGTAATTTTACCGCAATTTACTGAAATTAATATGCATCTTTTTATTATAATAATTGAACATTCTCACTTTATTAAGGATTTTTTTTTAAATTTATTGGTTTAATTGCTTTTTCCACTTTATGTGGCTACAAAACTTTTTATTCGGACTTTTTTTTTGATTTAAGATAAAAAAAGACTTGTTAGTTCTATCATGTTTCATTACAAACTGATTTCAATCTTAACACAATGAAATCAAATTGCTTTTTTCCGTTTTGGCATACGTTATATTATCTAATTATCATCTTTATTCAAATATTTAAGATGAATTTCTAAAAAATCCGAATGATTGTGTTTGAATTATAAATTGAAGTGTTTTTTCAACTACTAAAATTAAATATGTTTTAGGGCAAGGTGAGTTTCATTGATAAATTCTATGAACAAGTGCAAAGTATATTTTAAATCAATAATAACCGAACCTAAACAGGTGAGTATTGTCGAACCTTTTCCTTATTTTAGCTTTGATTATATAACAGGGTCACCACAAATTTAAAAATTCCCTGACGTTTCCAAAGTTTTAGAAACATGTCCCTGACTGTAGAAAAGTATTAACCCTTTCTTTCCCAGTATTCCACCGGTCGAACATTGATTTCAAATATTTTTTCAATCAATATTTTGCACTTTCTGACAATTTTTTCTTGAATAAATAGATTCTTTAAGGGATTTCTATGATATTTTCGGTAATACTAATGCTCGGATACACTAATTTAAAAAAAAAAAATCTTAAGGGGTCAAAGGTATTATTTCAGAAAAACTAAATTTTTTGCATAGCAATTTTTATAGTGAAATTTTTGTACGTAATTCTATAGGCGACTGTTCTTCCACAAAAAATTCCGTAGTTATTGAAAATCCTCTTTCCATTTGCCATGCGATATTATAATTATCATTTTTAAGAAATTTCCAGTGAGCATCTTAAAGAAAAATTTTTGCTCGGAGTTGTGGAGTTAGAGAGTGTGTAATTTGATATTCAAATTTTGTGATGTTTATATTTATTGAAAAAATAACGATGTTTGAAAAATTTTTTTAAACAAAAATTAATTCAGTTTATCTGCTGCTTGATAAAATTCCCTGACTGATATGATGAATAAAGCAGACTATAAGAAATGAAACAATCTAGCCTAACGTATATGCTTAACTCGTTTATTTTAATGTTTTTTTTAGGTTTATTACTAGAATCTAAAAGTAAAATAAATTAGAATAATCTATGAAACGAATAAAAAATTTTTACAGAATTTTATTTGTGAGTATTTCAAACTGATCTTGCATTAAAAACCTTAAAGCTTTATTTGTCTTCTTTCCATCAATATATTAAACTCTTTTGCAGTTCATATAGTTTTCAAGATAACCCTAAATGAATAAGAGCATCTTTTACAATTTCTTCCCTGACATATAACGAAATTGACTACAATATTAAAAAAAGAAATCAGAAATCAAAACCATATTGGGTCTAAATACTTTTTTTATCTGTTGTACGGTATAATGTTTACTTTACCAAAAAAAAGTACCTCAGTATCCAACATGATTAATACCTCAAACAACATTGTTAAAACGCTAAGTACTTCAATGCCCTAAACTCAGGAGCAACTTTTTTTACGGCGATCTTCATCAAATAGCTAAATTTATACGGCAACTCTACGACAAGGTTTTGAACTTTGTGATACAGAATTTTCATGTTTTGAAATGTGATATTTTGAGAAATACATGTCATAGAAAAAATTCTACATTAGACACCATCACTCGTAAGGTTCGCAAATCAGATTTTGAAATTGAAAATTTTTGCTAATAAATAATAAATATTATCGTCGCAGCACTAAATTCTTGTGCGCCTTTTCGTGTGCGCACTTTTTTTGGGATGACAATAACTTTAGTTTTATTTTACAAATGTGTTCTTTAGTTTGTAGAAAACGATTTCCATTCATAATTTACTATTCATTTTTGATAACATCAATTAAAAGCGATTTTTGATTTTTGAGTGTTTTTTGCGAATAGCAAAACCAAACAAAATGGTTGAACACTCATGCTTTTGCTGATTTAGATATTTTTCTGTTATTTTCAAAACATATTTAGAATTTATTTTTTGACATGTATTTCTCAAAATATCACATTTCAAAAAATGGAAATTCTGTAGTACAATACTTGATTTTGTGGCAAGTTTTGATTTTGCCGTTCTTCAGGTTTAAGTATTTTATTCTTTAAAATTTGATGTTCTCCGTACGTGATAGCTTACTAGAGGACACATTCATGAAGTCATTTTCGTTTTATGTCGGTTATTATTTAAACCTTTTGCATATATAATTTTTATTACATTTGAACTTTTTACAAAAGTTTACATACTTGTTATTTAATTTCGATATACTTAAAAAGATTCTCTCACGATTTATAGTAATAAAGCAAAGCATTCTATGAAAAACTTATGATTGAGCAGAAAAAAGGATACAATAAAAACTCTTGATATACAAGTTCTCTGATTATCTTTTTAGAAGAAAATTTACTTTTTGTAAAAAATACGTGGTAAGGCTAGTTAAGAATTTCTAACTGAATAAAAATCTTTAAAAATAACTTGAACTTTAAGATTCTGAACAGTCCCCAATGGGTTAAAATGGTATTCGTCATATATGAATCATTTTTAAAATTTTATGAATGATCAATAAACAACTATATTAACACATATTTTAAAAGCGTCATAAATCACAAGTCAGAGTAAAAATTCTTGGTTTTTATATTGTGTTTAAGGCCGCGACAAATGCAAATCGAAAGCTTTGTCCTAATCCGAAAAATTTTTTTTATATACATTTGAGTATATCATATTTGTAGCATATTGCAAGAAATCATCAAATTTAACAATTCTAATTTTGGTCACACTCAGAAGTTGATGATAGGTTAGGTTATAGGCCTCTTCTATATTGGTCACCTCGATTAAAATCGAAGAATGCCCAAGAGTTATAAGCTTTCAGGGCCTCACAGTCACACAGTAAATGCTCCACAGTGTTTTGACTTTCTAGACAGTACCTACATATACCAGTTTGAATCTAACTCTGCACTAAATAGATGCATACAAATATTTAACGAATAAATATGTGTTGTTTAGTCAAATTTAGTATCTCATCTACTCGTTTTGAGTCAATATAGCGAATAAATTTCTTTGTTTGTCTTAGTCCTGCGGAGAAGTTATATTGTGCTTCAAATTCTTTGATTAATTTGTTTTTTTTTTATATTTTCTTTTACAATAGCAATCGATACTCCAAAACTTTAGGTATCGATCTGATGTGTCTATTCAGAAGTGGTTTTTGCTAAACAGTTGATGATATCCATTTAAATAAATTCAATCGTAAAAAATTTTCGAAATAAAATTTTGCAATTAAATTAATTTTTTTTGTTTATTTAATTTTTTTTATGTCAAATCGATAGTTACTTAAAAATAATATAAAATTTCGAAAATAACATGAACTTTCTATGAAATTTTGTTCAAAAAGCAATCTCGTTTTATTTGGCCTTCAAAAGGGGCATCAGACAAAACTTTTGGAATAACCTAGTCATAAAAATAAAGTCTCTGTGATTATAAGCCAAATAATGAAGTGTGTTTACAACTATAGCTTATTTGATCAAATTAAAATTTCTTCAATATAAGAAATAATCAATTAACATTGATTTGCTAAGTGTTGCAAACATTTAGTTGATTCATCAATAATTCCATCCCAAAAGACAATGTTTTTTTGAATTTATATCGTCAGCTACGTGGAATGTTGTAGGTCTAACATACAACCTTTATCGATAATCACATATTTGAATTTGATATAAAATATACAACATTTCACAAAATTTCTGCTTCTAATTCCTTATAATAAAATTTTTTGATTCATACATACATACATAATCTTTTCCGATTTTTTGCACTTTTAACCATTTTTCTTCTTTACTCTCTTTATCTTTTATACCTAAATGCGGAGCTGCGAAGCAGCGGAGCATTTGTTATCAAAATATTTTATGATAAGTGAAATGAATTTTGTATCTCTCTCTATATTTTTTATACCTAAATGCGGAGCTACGAAGCAGCGGAGCATTTGTTATCAAAATATTTATATTTAAGTGAAATTAATTTTGTATGTCTCTCTTTATCTTTTATACCAAAATACGAAAGCTGCGTTAATTAGTTAGTTAACTCTGCATTGGTTCACTTCATATAAAATCAAGCAAATGAAGTGTAAATCGGGCAACTTATAATATTGTGGTATCAAATGCTCCGCTAAAATATCTTAAAATATTTTGATATCAAATGCTCCGCTGCTTCGCAGCTCCGCATTTAGATATAAAAGATATAAAGAGAGGTACAAAATTCATTTCACTTATCATAAAATATTTTGATATCAAATGCTCCGCATTTAGGTATAAAAAATTGAAGTCTACTTAATGAGATGCAATCAACAATTTTTTTTTTAACGCTTGTATAGCCGTCCTTCCAAAAAGAAGGCAATTCTGGTAAGCCTAATGGGGATATTCTTTTTTTACCTCTCATCTTTAGACCTTCTCTGAACTTTTCCAGCAAACAACACTCAATTATAGTGAAAGACAAAAATTTTACATTGGAACAAATAACCAAAAAAATGTATTATTCCGATTTTTTGCCCTTTTAACCATTTTTTTAAGCAAATTTTTTACCCATCTTTAGACCTTTCTAGAACTTTTCCAGCAAACTACACTGAAATATAGTGGAAGTCAAAAATTTTAGAGCGGAACCAAAAAAGGCATTTTTCCGAGTTTTTGAAATTGACTTTTTTTTTCTAGAAATTTTGTTTTAGATATAGGGATATTTTTTTACCTCTCATATTTAGACCTCCTCGAACTTTTCCAGCAAACTACACTTAAACATTGATAAATTTTTGTATTTTCTAATTTTCTTGAGTATTAACTGACTTTTCTTGCCATTTTTCGATTTTACTAAACGTTTTCTGAATTCCCGACAATTTCTTCAGTTTTCGGACTTTTCCGAGTCTCCTGAATATTTTCCGATTTGTTCTTGTTCCCTTAAAGAATTTCATAATAACAAATTTTTTTAACACACTTTTTTGATCTTACTAGGGGTAGAATCATAAATAGATGTTTTAAAGCCAAAAGTAAATGCAAATTAGATAATCATATAGGCTTGAGTGACTTTACACCCCAAGATCACGAACGTTACTTTTACTTAAGGGCATCCAAGGGTAAATTAAGGCTATCGTTTTTTGCACACCTTATTTTAATTTTTGCACCCTTAACTCATTAACCGCCGCTCTTGAACCCGTGGACCAAAAACCTTGAAATTTTACATAGAAACTCAAATTAGGCCTATTTGAATTTTAAAGGTTCGAGCGGGCTTAAATATTGGTCCAGGGGCTCAGGAAGTGCCATTGCGTTTACGCATCAGTCGGGGTTAACGATATAAAAAGTAATATGAAGTTATAAAATTAAAATATTCAATTTCAATAATTTTTCCTCAAGTTACTCTATAACTTTTTATTCAACATTGATAGAATTGTTTGAGTATGTTGACTCGCGCGAGGTACACATTCCCTCTCGATTTTTAATGTCCGGCTCACATTAATTGTCATAATCTCATAAGTTGCGGCCACTTCGGCGATTTTATCATCACCATTCAACTGGTTTTCGTCAAAACCTTCTTTATCTGTCGATTCGCCCACATCAAGAACGATTACTACAATTTGTAATTTTCAAAATCATACTCTACGACGTTTTGTACTTCATTTAAAGTTAAAAATTGTCGGTTTGTCATCTAGTGTAAAAGTAAATATATGGTTATTTTAGATATCGTTTTCCACGACCGTTGTGTTTACGCACCACTAAAAAGAAATCAAAAATATTGATATTTCTAAAATACTAACAAAAAAAAATTTGAAGTATTTTTGAAATACAAGTCAAATAGTGTAAAATAAAAGAAAATAAAAATTAAATACCTTCATATTTCTTTATGAATTTTTAATTAAAAAAATTTTGTGAATTTTGTCACAACTTTACAGAAATTTACAAAAACTTATGATAAATTTATCAAAACACCATTATCCTTAAACATAAACATTCAAAAATTTAGAATACATACAAAGTTTTTCAGAGTAACTGTAAAAGTTAGATAAAATGTCATTGTTATTTGGTGTTGCGTAAACCAAACGGTCGCGGTTAATGAGTTAATTTTAATACATGCATACCTAATATAAAAAAAAATCTAACTCCTAAACATTTATATCCTATTCATATATTAATGCCAATCTTTATATTCAAACAGAGGTTAACGGAAAACCTGAGTTTTGAAAAAAATATATTTATCAATAATAGATGGCATTAGATTTGATATTTTCGTCGTTTCTTGGATGTGTCTACTTTAAGGTAATAATTGTTCGGATAGAATTGCTATTAAACTTTTGTATATAAATATAACACGTGAAAACCAACCTTACTTTAAAATCGAATTTAATTTTCAAAAATTTACCTTATTTTGAGTTATTTTGATTATCTATAATACAAAATAACAGCTATATATTTTATTTCATTAGAATGCTGAAGTCATTCAAGATAATTGTACATAAAAATATAGTTTCATTTCGGTCATTTTCTAGAAATTTTAATAGTTCAAAATCACTATTATTAAATCAAGCGAGCTTTAATCGAAATGTAAAGCAGCAATCATGTTTTAGATTAGCTAATTATTCTAGAGCATGTGTTAATTACAATACAAATAGATTATTTTGCAGCAACAGAAAGACAGATAGTGATGATGAAATTCCAGGTGGATTTATCAATGAAGATGTGAATCAACACCATCAGCTTCCAGCGACTGTTGCCATACCTGAAGTTTGGCCTCATGTTCCCGTTATTGCTGTAAAACGCAATCCTCTATTTCCTCGTTTCATGAAAGTTCTAGAGGTAATCATGTTTGCTTTTTAAAATATAACAATATTAGACGTCTTAAGGTCTTTAAGTTTTTATTGCAACTGTGTATTTTCTTTGCTTTACATAAATAAAATGGTATAATTTTATTTTAAATAAAATTTTACAGGTTACTAATCCTGTTTTAATAGATATATTGAGAAGAAAAATCAAACTAAACCAGCCTTATGTTGGAATTTTTTTGAAAAAAGATGATGAAAATGATATAGAAGTAGTCGAAAAATTGGAAGATTTGTATAATATTGGAACTTTTGCACAAATTCAAGAAATGCACGACCTTGGAGATAAGTTGAGAATAGTAGTTACTGCCCACAGACGCATTAAGCTTAAAGGACAGCTTTTTGAAAGTATAGATTCTTCTGCTTTTAAAGGTAAGGTAAATCCTGTACTAGATAAGGTTATCTGAGTACAAAAGAAAATATTTAGAAGTGACAATTAGATATCCAATCTTTAAAACCAAAATAAACGTAACATTAGATGAAACAAATGCTGATAAACGAAGACGCAAACATCGATTACGTAACAAAAAAGATATCAGCTCTGAATATAACAAAAAAACTGATAATTCCAAAGAGGAAGAGGAACAAGCAGTGCTAATGGTTGAAGTAGAAAATGTGCAACATGATCCATGCAAACAAACTGAAGAAATTAAAGCACTAACACAAGAAATCATAAAAACTATTAGAGATATTATAACAATGAATCCATTGTATAGAGAAAGTTTACAACAAATGCTTCATCAAAATCAGCGTGTTGTTGATAATCCAGTTTATTTGTGTGATTTAGGAGCATCTTTAAGTGCTGCTGAACCAAATGAGTTACAAGCAATTATGGAGGAGATGGATGTGAGATTATCATAAGTTTTTCAATCATGAACAATTTATCATGTAATTTTTTTAGATTTCTAAACGACTTTTTTTATCGTTATCTTTGCTGAAAAAAGAACTTGAATTATCAAAATTACAAGCAAAAATTGGACGTGAAGTTGAAGAAAAAGTTAAACAACAACATAAAAAATATATTTTACAAGAACAACTTAAGGCTATAAAAAAAGAACTAGGTATAGAAAAGGCAAGTATAATAAGAAAATAATTAATAATTTATAATTAATTATAATAATAATTGAGTAATAATATTTACTACAAATAACGTATCAGGATGATAAAGATGCAATCGGTGAAAAGTACAAGGAAAAAATTAAAGATAAAAACGTACCAAAAGCTGTCATGGAAGTAATTGAAGAAGAACTTAAGAAACTTAATTTCTTAGAAAGTCATAGTTCAGAATTTAAGTAAGTTTAAAGTGAAAGTGTAGCATTAATAGTTTTTTGACTGTGTTTTAAATTAAATAGCGTAACAAGAAACTATTTAGATTGGCTAACTTCTTTACCATGGGGAATACATAGTGAAGAAAATTTAGAAATAGATGAAGCTAGTAAAATATTAGATCACGATCATTATGGAATGGAGGATATTAAGAAAAGAATACTAGAATTTATCGCTGTAAGCCAACTCAGAGGATCTACTCAAGGAAAAATACTTTGTTTTCATGGACCACCTGGTTGGTTTTTTTTTCATTTCATTCAAATGTATATTTAAAATCATTGATTTTTTTAAAGGAGTTGGAAAAACTAGCATAGCTAGAAGTATAGCTCGTGCTTTAAATAGAGAATATTTTAGATTTTCAGTTGGAGGAATGACCGATGTTGCTGAAATTAAGGGTCATCGTAGAACTTATGTGGGAGCAATGCCAGGCAAAATAATACAATGTTTAAAAAAGACTAAAACTGCAAATCCACTTGTTCTTATTGATGAAGTCGATAAGATTGGAAAGTAATATAGTTTTCATCTGTGTTGCAGAACAAAATTTTGAAAACAATTTTTAGTGCATTTAGTAAGAAAAAATGCACTATTACAGACGGTTTGTCCGCCGTCACTCCGTTTGTCAGTTTGTCTGTAAGTCTGTCTGATCCACGCATAACTCCGGAATGGTCCATCGGAGAGAGGTCGGTTTATTTTTTGGCCAAAGGAGGTCATAAGGATGATTTTAAACTCATTAGTTTTGAGATTGGGCTCATGAATTGGGCTCTAGAGCCTCCGAAGCCTTAAAAACCATTAAAAACGGTTAAAATTTTAAAATTATTTATAATTTGTTTTGTTGGGTGGAGAAGTTTACTAAAATGAATTTTAACTTAATAGCTCTGAGATTAGGCTCAGGAATTGGGCTCAGAAATTGGGCTCAAGAATTAGGCTCCAGAGCCTGAAATGGTCAAAATGTCCGATTTTTTCAAATATTTTTTTTTTTAATTTTCAAAATGACCGTTATTTTTAAAATGGCGGTATAATTATTAAAATTAAAACTTAATTATATTTAATGAAACGAGTCCCATCGAAATGCACTTTTCTAAACCGCCCAGTGGTTAGAATTTCCCATTTTTTTTAATGTATGATTTATTTTAGGGGTTATCAAGGTGATCCAAGCTCAGCTTTACTTGAACTTCTAGATCCTGAGCAGAATGCTAACTTTTTAGATCATTATTTGGATGTTCCTGTGGACCTTTCAAAAGTTTTATTTATTTGTACAGCTAATATAATTGATACCATACCCGAGCCATTAAGAGATAGAATGGAGCTAATTGATATGTCAGGGTATGTTGAAGAAGAAAAAGTAGCCATTGCAAAACAATATTTAGTTCCACAAGCTAAACTAGAATGTGGGTTAGAAGACAACCAAATTGATATTAAGGATAAAACATTGTCAACTCTTATCAAAAGTTATTGTCGGGAATCTGGTGTCAGACATCTGCAAAAACTAATAGAAAAGATTGTGAGAAAAGTTGCATTTAAGATTGTGAAAAAAGAAATTGATAGAATGGATGTAACACCAAATGTTCTTGGAGACTTGGTAGGCAAACCTATTTTTACACATGATAGAATGTACGAAAAAACACCTGTAGGTGTCGTAATGGGATTAGCTTGGACGGCAATGGGTGGCTCTGCACTTTACATTGAAACTGCAAGACGTAAGCTATTGTCGCAGAATAAAACTGAAGATGTTTCAATGGATGGAAGTTTAGAAGTAACCGGCCATTTAGGAGATGTTATGAAAGAATCTGCCAGAATCGCTATGACAGTGGCTCGCAATTTTGTTCAAAAAAAAAATAGTGGGAATAACTTTCTTGAAACTAATCACATTCATTTGCACGTACCAGAAGGAGCCACCCCTAAAGATGGTCCAAGTGCAGGTATTACCATTGTAACAGCACTCATTTCTTTAGCGGAAAATTGCCCAGTTAAATCTGACGTAGCAATGACGTAAGAATTTTTAATTTTATTTTAGTTAATATTATTCTCATAAAAATCCTAATTAAGCGGAGAAATATCTTTAACTGGCAAAGTTTTGCCAGTAGGAGGTATCAAAGAAAAAACAATAGCTGCTAGGCGTAGCGGTGTAAAATATCTGATTTTACCAGAGGAAAACAAAAAAGACTATGCAGATCTTCCAGAATTCATCACCAAAGGCTTAGAAGTTCATTTTGTCAGCGAATACAGTGATGTATACAATATTGTGTTCAAAAAGTGATTGTCAATAAACTGTAACCAGAAGAACCTAAAAGATTAAAGAAATAAAAAAAAAGGTTTAAAATTTTAACGCATTAATGCTTTGATTATTTCATTTTTTGGTCACTTTTTTGTATTTTGAAATGTATGCAGTAAATGTTAATGAAGTATTTAAAAAAAATCAATTCTATTATTTCTTTTATTTTTTCAATGTCAACACAATATATGCTTACAAGAGGTTATTATAGTTCTAATGTAAACTTGATGGGAGGCTCTGTTATTGTACCAGGTTTTTCGATTATTCGCAAATGTGGAGGTTTCTTAATTTTTCTTCCATGCCGTCCAGTTTTTCTTTGCCAAAGTCCTGATCGAGGACGATTACCTAATTCACGATTTTTTTGAGGAGTCCCAATATGTTCTTTACTATGGTTTACATTCGAAACTCGACCTACAGTTGCCATACATTCTTGTCTTAAGGCCAATTCTCTTTTGGATGGAAGAAGAATCACCACATAATCACCAAATTTACGTTGTATTGTTCCAAAAGTTCCTGCTGCCGTACAATAGTGAAACGGAAAACCAGGAAATTTTTCAACACAATGAATAATGGTTCCAGTTGGTAAAGCACCAAGAGGATAAGCGTCTCCTTCGTTAGCACGAACAGGTATACGAGGAATAAATTTTCCAGTTTTAATAATATCACCAGCTTTCATATTTTCTGTTGCTAGTATATACTTCATTTGATTGCCCACAACTACTAATGCTACTTTAGCTGTACGACACCCATCGAACAGTACATCAATAACACGTTCAACTTGTGGAGGTCCATTTGATGGACCATTTCTTGAAAATTGAACCCAATGATATTTATGTTTTATACCACCACCAATTCCTTTACATACTAGCCGTCCTGTAACGGGATCCCTCCCTGCTAAGTTGGTTGTATCCAATGGTTTTACTGTGTATTCTTTAGGAAAATGCACAATTCTAAATATTCATAAAATAAATAAATTTTTTTATATAATGAATTTTTTGAGAATTTATTACCTTCTATATGATTTTCCTTTTCCAGGTTCTGGTTTCCCAAATAAGTTTTCTAAATTTGATTTAAATCTTAATTGTTGAAAGCTTAACACTGGTGCTACTTTGGGTGTGTTTGATATTAAAGAAAATAAACGACCTAAATTTATCATCATGAAAAATAAATAAATAAATCACAAAATTTTGTCTCTCATGTGGAAAAAGATTCCTATAAATACTAAGAAAATTTATGTAATGTAATTCTAAAAAAAGCACGAAAGCGCATTTTGTCATATATTTGATTGATAAGTAACAGAAAGGCATCTACATTTAAAAGCACTTATTCTTTTTGTTGACCAAACAAAAAAGACTTGTCTGTCTGGGACGCGGCTTACCAGATTTAATACCAAAGAAGCTAAACGCACATTAAAAGAGTATATTTTTTGAATATAATTTAAACACTTAAACTTTAGAGCTGTTTTATTCGAAATTAATATACATAACTGAAAACTGTTTATGCAGACGCCGCGCTATTGGGCTATTACAAGGCTATTAGAAGAAATACTTGATAATTTGGGGTAAAAATGATAGGCATTTTTTTATATAGCGTAAAGAGAACAAGTGCAGGATCTGAAATGAAAAAAAAAACAAAAAATTATCAATGTCTAAGTTTAAGTCGAGCAATTTTTATATTTTATGTTTATCAATATTTACGTTTGAGACTAGGATTAAAGTGGTTTCTTTTTTTATTGTTTTGTCTCGATTTGAATGTTAATTTTTTTGTTTTTTGAAGTTTTGGTAGTTGTTAAAAAAAATGAATTTTATGTTTGTAAACTGTAGAACATTATGATTATTACAAAGTTGTCATAGTTGAATTTGATGAATTTTATAAACAAATTGATCTTTCGATGAAAAATCTTAATTTATGAGGAAGCATTTTTTTTATTTATAATATTACTTCAAGAAATACACCAGGCTTTATATAAGCCTGATTAAATAAGATAATGATTTTTTTTGTTTATTTTTGATTATTCCCAATAATGAATGTTTTTACTGTCATAAATTCTTTTTTTGGTTTTTTTTACTCTCACATAAGCCATCAATTATTGTGGCTCACAAGGCATACTTAAGGGGAGAAATATAAATAAAATTTTCGATGCCTTAAGGAACTGAAAGATCTGAAGGATATCTTTATTAATTAATTAAAATTTTTCAAAGGTTTTTTCTTGTCAAAAATGAATTGTCAAGAAAATGAATTCATTTAAGAACATAAACATATAAAATTGTAAGAAAAGTTAAATTAAATTATAAATACATTTAAAAAATTTAATAAATTGATAAACTGAATGAAAAAACAGCCAAAATAAAATAAATTTATATATAAATTAATAGTTTTTCGAATGCCCAAAATTTTATTCAAGTAAAGTTGCTTGAATGATTTAGTAGTAGTAGTAATAGTAGTAATAGTAGCACCATGGTGCTTATATTCGAATAAAAGTACCGGTGCTTGTATTTGAGCGCTGTCAAAACATTTTTTAAATTTTCAAAAAGACCTAAATTCAAATAGAAGCACCGGTGTTTGTAATAGAAAGAAAAGGGTAGTTATTTTTTTATGAAAAGACAGTTTGATGTTCACCGGGTAAGCAGATAAAATTAAAAACATTTAAAAATACCTGCGCGCTATGAATACCAAAACAATAATATTTTTTTACGCCTACATTCACAAGTTTAAGTCAAAATTTCACGATATTCAGTACTTGCTAGTTAAATTTTTGTTTAATTATAAAGAAAAATATTTATATAAAAATTGAATTCCCTTCAAAAAACGAATAAAATTTACTCAATTTAGTTTGTTATTTTGAATTAATCTGTTATTTCTATGAATCCAGATTTTGTAATTGTTAATGTATCAAATTCACAAAATGATACAATATCTTTTGAACGTAAATTTTCAAAATTAAGTAAGGTTTTCGAATTAAAGGTATGATCAACTTATAAATTAAAATAAAAAGAAAAAAAAACCAGATATCAAAATATTTCAGCAAATGCTTGAAATTGTAACTGGAGGAAACGCAGGATCTATGCAACTTGAGTTGTATAATGGGGATCAATTAGTGCAAGCTCTAAACAATGATGATGCTATTTTGGGCTCATATCCCATAAAAAATGGAATGAGAATTCATGTGATAGATAATATATTATTTGATCAAAATGTTCCAAAATTCGAATTAACTCAAGAGCAGTATGAGAAACGTCAGGATAGTGTCAAAAACTTTTTACTGAAAAACAAACTTGGAAAGTACAATGAAGAAGAGTTGAAAAAATTGGAAGAAGAAAAATTAGAACGGGCAAAACTAGAAGATACCATTGTAAAGGCAGCGAAAATAGGAACTCGTTGTAAAGTTACTACAAAAGGTAAACCAACAAGATACGGTACAGTAATGTATAATGGGGAACTGGATGGTAAGAAGGGAATCTTTATTGGAGTTAAATTCGATGAACCTTTGGGAACTAATGATGGATCGTAAGTTTGAAAATCAATGAGTTTAAAAACAAGTATTTTTTTTTTATTTTACTTTATAGGATTGAAAACAAACGTTATTTTCAGTGTCCACCAAAATATGGTGGTTTTATTTCACCAATTTTTGTTGAAATTGGCGATTTTGCACAAGAAGAATTCGATCTAGATGATGAGCTTTGAATACCTGTTGTGTTATATAATCTTTTTGATATAAGCAAAACTTTTTTTGATAATTAAAACCTATATATCTGTGTTTAATTAAGTAACTCTATTTCATTCAATAAAATAATGCATTTACATATTATCTGGTAAAATATCTGGAATCAAATATTTACATAATTCTTCTTCTGTATTAATAAAAACAATTTTATTTGTAGTCGCCTCGTCGAGCCATCCCCTGATGATCTGATAAACTCCAATGAAAACTGTCGACGAATTTAAAATTAAACAATGTCCTAAACGTTCAGGAAAATGACGGCTTAGAAGCCAAACAAGATTTTTGGTTAGCTGTAATTTATTATCCAAAAACGACAAATTGAATTGGTTCATGTCAAATACAATTAGCAAATTATCAATTTCTTCAAAACATTTTTTACATGCAGTTTCCTAAAATCAATTTTTTATATTTAAAAAAAATATATTTCTGTGAATACTTAAGAAATACCAAACAATATACTATGAACTTAGTGAGCTCATCAATATCGCATTCAGTAGAATAGTTCTTTGATGGAATATAAATAATAGGTCGGCCGTATAAATCTCTATGTGTCAAAACTTTTGCTTTATTTATATGCTTTTTGACAACTTCGGATTCTTCTGTTAAACCATCGACACCATACTCAAATCTCCATTTATTAGTTTTAAGAATAGCCTGCACAATATGATTAAAGAATTTCAATTATTTTAAAATTTTGAAATATGAGAAATGTATCGATAATTCATTTAGTTCCAATGGTTATTGTTTTGTTCATTTGTGATACGCTTATTTTTTTTCGAAAGTAAACCGAACATTAATCAATTTGAGAATATATACTAACTTGAAACGCTTCATCAACAGTTTTAAATGCTTTAAGATATCTTTTTAAAGTATACGTATTTTGAAATTGTGTTGGATCCGCTTTAACAACCAACTCCATCCGCCTCTCCAACTCTTTCAAATCAGCTTCATTTGTATTTTTTTCCGTTAAAGCTTCAGCCATTCTTAAAAGATTTATAAATTTTAAACAACGAGAATATTTTCTGAATTTTAATGAAAAACATACGTTTAAGGTGATTAAATAAACTTTGGATGTCAAGCAATATTTATAAAATTTACTTAAGGATTTAAAATAAAAATGAATAACTTTAGATTTTAGTTTATTGCGTATTTGATTTTTTTTATCAACATATTTTTGCGAAAACTTTTAATGAATGTGTGAATCAGTTTTATTTAACGCAAGCGCACGGAATGTTTAAAGAAGGACAGGAGGAATTTAAATGTTAAAATTGAAAGAAAATTTGTTGGCAAACTTGTTTTGGAACTCATTTTTATTAAATAAAGTTTTGAATTTAATTATTTTAATATTGTTTAACAAAAAAGTACGATTAATTTATTTTTCGATAAATTTAAACAGAATAATATATATTGGCAAATAGTGTAAATGATTTATTTTATGATTTTTTTTTAGATGTCATCAATATTTAAATCATCATCATCACCTTCGTCTTCTTGCGTTTTTTTAATTCCACTAGACGGTTGAACAACTTCCTTTTTAAGCGGTTCAACTTTTGCACGATCATTATATTCGACTTCAAAATCAGACTCATCTGAAGAGTCCTCTTCTTCTTCGGCTTCTTGAAGCCATTGTATGAATGGTTTTGCCTTTTCGTGAATTTGAAGAGCAATATCTTTTGTAACATATTTTTTACTTACTTTTGAGGCCCATTCTAAAATAGCTTTTTCTTCCAATATATCATTATCATAAAAAAGCTAAAAAATTAAGTATTTTTGAACAAATAATTGATTTCGAAATGACTGTATTACCTTTAAAATTCCAGCAACTTTATCCATTAGTTTATCAGCATGAAGAGCAATAATTTGCTCCAAACCACCAATCAAATATTTTTGTGCTTTCAAGTCGTTGTGAGTAAAACGTAGCAATAAATTCCGATATTTTTTCACTTCATGTACAATATTAGCAGTAAATAATAATTCCGCCAAGACAAGAGTCGATTTTTGCTGAACATCCAATCGAGTTGCTTCAGTTGCCAATTCTTTATGAACCTGAACATTGTCTAATTCGCCTGCATCACGACGTTTCTTAAATTCTTCATAAAATATGTCCAACCTTTCTTTTTCACTCTTATCTACATCTTCAGAGATGGTCATGTTTTTGGCACCATCTGTCAAATCTTGCAAGCGTGATCGTACAGCCTCTTCAGACACATCAACAGTCCACCCTGCGTCATCATCCTCTTCACCCTTTAATATAAAAAAAAATTTAAATATTTAATGGTTCACAATATTTTTTTTTAAATGTTTACATTTTCACCATTGGACAGATGTTTTGGGCCATCAATTGTATCGTCTACTTGATTTGAATTATCAGCTTCACCAGACTCTCCATTTTCACCAGCCTTTTTAGATCTTTTACTTCGTTTACTTTCAGTTAAAGATGCGCCTTGATTTGCTGGATTTACATTCGGAGGATTTTTTATAATGAACGTATTAACTTTATGATTCACTTCCAAAGGACCATGAAATCCTAATATTTTTTTAATAAATTATAATTGTCAACATTTCTTTAACGGTTTTATATTAACTTTACATACCACAAGCTTTGCAACCTTGTGAAATAGTTCCTTTTTTTGTTGAAACTAAAAGTTCAGTTTCAGGATTATCACACTCTGGACACAAAACAAACTTTCGAATAAATCCATCAAGAAGGTCTTGCAATTTTGCGGCGTCATGGGATCCATTAACAATAAAACGTTCATTCTGTTAAAATAATTTTTTATATCGTAAATTCGTCTTGCAATCATATATTAGCACCTACCTTATAGTCAAATTGAGTTTGTGCTCCTAATTCGCAACCAAAATACTTAGTTGGATAAGTAGCTGGACGACCGATTGCTTTTGCAACCTCAACCATGTTTACAATAACCGTTTTAATTCCGTTTCCTTTGCCTTCAACTTTTGCATTGATTCGAGGCATTTTATAACGATAGAAAACGTCAGTAACGTTACGATTGACATTGAGAGTGCCCATAACTTTATTCGAATATAAATAAAATAAATATTATATATTTTGTTTTGCAAAAATATAAAAAGTCACCTCAAATGATTTCCTTCACTTAATTATGTCTGAATTAATATATTAACTTCAAAGCAATTCACTTTTGAAAAAGAGGTGCAGTAAAAAATAATAAAATTTCAGGATACACTGAAAGATTAAACAACAATTAATATACAAATAATTGAATTCAGGTTTCTCTAAATGGTTGTAATTTTCGATGCCTGTTACTTGCCGCTTTTGTGGTCCTGCAAATTAAATTTCTGTTTTAATTTTTTTAATATTTTGAGAAAAACGTTATATTACTTAATACAGTGCCTATAAGAATTCATACACGATAAATTAAATTGTGACTGTGGTAACAAACAATGAGGTAAGCCTCTGATGACAACTGGTATTTCTAAACAAATTAAAGTTTATTCAATTTTAATGTATATTTTTATAAACATGTTTTAAAATTACCTTGTTTTTTTTCTAAAGTCATATAAATTGGATCTACCAACTATGTAATCTTATTTCAATTATATAAGTGAATACCTTTTCAATATATGTTTTAAGCTATAGACCGCAAATATTTAAGATCTAAAATTAAAAAAAATATTATTAATATCCAACTTTTTTATTATTAAGAAAGATGACCATTAATGGCGACAAAAATTTCTAAAATGTAAAATTTTTAAAAAATCCCAAAATTTATATTGATTTTTAAATATAAATTCCTAAAAATACATCGAAACTCATATAATTAATACATATATATAATTAATATATCTTTGGATCTTTAGGTATTAAGTTTGACGTGTATTGAATTTTTATCAATTAGATTGGTGGTGCAAAAAAAAGAATAACATAATAAAAAATCAAACTTAAAACTTATTTTAAATCTTTGAAAAACACTTACAAGGGTCCCTGGTTTATATGGTTTATTTATTTTATTAAAATTTCTATATTTTAAGAATACTATTTTAAGAATTTTCAAAAAAAAAAAGCTTACTCACAATACTTTAGGATGTAAAATTGGCTATTCCTTATGTAAAAAGCGCCACTAGTGCTAAATTATTTATGTTATACTGTCTTCTTAAGAAGATCACTGCACAACAAAGTTCCATTTGAAAAACAAAACTGATTTATAATTTATTACTAGGGTTCACTAAAATATTTAAATACATGTTTTTTTCTGTTTATATTTCAAACAAATTAATTAAATACTTATCCGTTTCAGAACATTTGAAGACTTTTGGCATCGATTTGATTTTACATATTTTTACATATTTTGATATAAATACATATAAACACATATTTCGCCCATAAGTACATATATTTACATATTTCGTTCCTAAAATCCACGTTTGATGGTGGTTTCAAAGATTTTTATAAGTTGTTGAAAGTAATTTAGTTTATCTATTAGCAAAGTACTCTTTTTTCCTTGATACGATTGAAAAATTGAGGAAAATAGATATTTTATCGACAGAAAAATTTAAAATAATTTACGATTTGAAATCGAAAGAGAAACGAGTTTACTTGGAACACAAATCAAATCTAAATTTTTGACTGTTTTAAAAAAAAGCTTTATTTAGATAAAAAAATTATCTGTAAAATTTTAGATGGGATTGAAATTGAGATAAACGAAGCTTTATCGTTGAATTCATTTCAGATTTCGTAATTTAAATTTGTTCCCTTATAGTCAGTTGACGTTGAAAGAAGTTTTTCAACTTATCACATTTGAAAATATCAAAAAACATTTAACTCATTCGCGTCATCCGTTGTGTCAACGCAACACCTACTTTGAGGTCACTTTTCACGTTAAAATTAAAAAATTTCTTTATCAACCTTTTTTATTTAGAGTCTTAATTTAAGATGTTTTATAGCAGACAGTTTAATCGTTTTTGAATTTAAACGAAAAACTAAAAAATTATGAGCTAAACTTATAAGAAAAATCTGGTTTTTTTCATTCTCGTACAAGATTTCTGTATATATTTGTGTAGCACTTATACGTATTTTGTGATAGAAAAGTGTCATTTTATCGGTGTGCTTAGATTGATTTTTATTTCTCGTAAGTAAAAAATAAAAAAAATATTACAATAAAATGATAGCAGAAGACTTACCGAAATTACAAGAAAATCAAAAATCTTATGCAGGAATTCCGGAATGCAAGTTTGTCGTAAGTTAATTTCGAAGAATTGTTTCATATGTTTAATGTAAACTTTCATGTGTGCTCGGTTAAAATTCTTTTATAAACTAAGTATAAATTTAATTTATCTGATTTAATTATTTCTATAGCAAGATGTTGATGCTTTTATGGCTCAAACGGCAAATAATAGTGTAGAGTTGGTTCTTAAGCAATTGGACGAACAACATAGTAAATACAAATTTATGGAATATAACATATTGGCAAGAAAACGACGTTTGCGGACTCAAATTCCTGATCTAACAAAATCTTTGGATATGATTAAGATTTTAAAAAATCAAGTTGAATCTTTAGATACCCAGACTTTGCTTAGTGAACAAGTTTTTGTTAAGGCAGTTATACCGCCAACCAAGACAGTTTGTCTTTGGTTAGGAGCAAATGTCATGTTGGAATATGAATTGGCAGAAGCCGAAAAACTACTCAAGCAAAATATTACAGCTGCAATTGAAAATCTTAAATGTCTAGAGCATGACCAAGAGTTTTTGAGGTATTATTATCAAATACTTTTCTTGCATATCTAATACATTTTTTTTATTTTTAGGGATCAATTGACAACTACTGAAGTCAATATGGCACGAGTGTATAATTGGGATGTCAAAAGAAGAGAAGCCCAAGGAAAAACTACATTGCAATAAAATGCTCCCTTTTTTTGATTATTTAATTATATGCTTTTATTATAACCACTAACATACGATAATAAATTATAACCACTCTTAATACTAATAAAATATGAATTCTAATAAATTTACTGTAGAATATTTGATTTTAATTTTTTTCAACTTGTTCTTGGTATTCTATTTTTAATGGAGTATTTCTGACTTCACTTGATATAAATGTTCGAATAGAAGGTTGACGGGATGGAAGCCAATCGGGAATAATCTTAGCATGAAGCCTCCAGGTACCGTATTCATTTGCCAAATGTTTTTCAAAAACAACATATTCAAGTACATCTTTCGCTAATATTTCACTTCCATGCATTAATCGACCAAAACGATCATAAATGGCTAAAGTTTGTTGTGTGTGGAATCGAACCGTCACTTGACCAAACATGTTTTCTTTATCAATTAGACTCGTACACCTTGCATGAACCAATCGAGGTGGTTCCAACGATTTTATAAATTTCCATCTGATTGTTTTATCATGAGTGTTATGCATCATTTCAGGATATGCTCTTTCTGTAACCAATTCTCTCAGTTTATATTTATCTTTTATACCTAGACCTTCGTGTGCATTAATGTAAATATTTTGTGCAATTTCAGCAAATAAAGTAGCGTCAAAATCTTCTTCATAACTACGAATTTTTCTTACTGCTAGATAGCTCTTAGATTTTTTTTCTAAAAACTGCAATTTTTGTTTTGCCCCTTCGCCTGATATTGCCGATAGCTTTCCATCACCTTCAGGTGGAACATAAGCTTCAAATATTTCTGATGTTGCTGTTAGGCTAATTTAATGGTTCTAAGTTTATATAAAATTGTGTATTAAATTCAAATAATTACTTAAATGGTCGTTCCATCCATGGCCGAGGTGGGATCAACCCTCTCTCTTTCATCTTTGATCGCAGCTGCTCTTCAGTCATGTTTTCAGCTTTTTCAGTTAAATCCGGAATTTCAACTTTGATAAACTTCTCTCGTCGTAGCTTTTTCCATTTTGGTGCCCAGTGTTTATGTCTCTCACGAGTTTGTTCAGTATTTGGGGATATAGGACACAAAAATTGCTTAAGAATATTTACATGCTGAAAATATCGATATCAAAGATTTATTGTTTTATTAATGCAATAAGATCCATACTTTTAAAGCGGTTGGTACAAATGGTTTTACTCTTATATTCAACATTTTCTTTTTAAAATTTTACTGTATTAAACCTAAGCACAATCTTGGTATTATACACATTGTATTTTCCCAGCATTGTATTTTCCCAGCAAGTAGCCTTGTTTAATTGATGCAATATATTACATTTGAATGTTATATTAACTTGCATTGTTTATTTAAAGAAGTTTTTACTTTAAAACGGATAAATGTTTTTTCATACTAGGTCAATTCATACTCAATTAATTATTGTTCATACTTATTAAATTAGTTTTTCAATCTAAATAACATAGCTTAACAAAATAAAATCGATGTGAGTGCTCGGAGAAATCCCGAAACGCGTCAAAAAAAAATTTTAATCCTGGTTATTTTCTACTTTGAAATTTTGAAATTCACTGATTAGTTTTTTTTTATTAAATTATGAAAATTGTATGGAAAAGAGTAATTTTCCCTTTAAGTTGAAATTATTACATATCAAAGTTTAAACTTATAAGTTTCAATATAATTAGTGTAATTTTATTGGGCTTTTTCAGGTAATAAGGAAAAAAAAGAGAAAAAACCTTATTATTTTTTGTATTTTTAGAACAAAATTTAACATAAATTGAATATTATGCGAGCTTATTATGAAAAATTTATGTTTTCTGTTAAAAAAAAACTAATCAGTGAATTTCAAAGTGGAAAATAATCAGGATTAAAATATCTTTTTGACATGTTTCGGGATTTCTCCAAGCACTCACATCAATTTATTTTGTTAAGCTGTGTAATTATCTTTTAATACTTAATAATTTCAAAAACCTTACTAAATAAATTATAAATTCACACTAAAAATGGTAAAATTCATCCAACCATACTTAGTAAATTCAAAACTCAATACTTTTTTTTAAAAACGTACTAAATAAAATATTAACTCACACTCAGTAAAATTCATACTTGAGTTTTTCAAAATTATACTAAATAATTTGAAACTTATACCAAATAAATTCAAAAAAACATAATAGATAAATATACATTCATTTTCGTAAAAATCATTCTTTTTTTGCTATTTATTTTTTGTTTTTCTTGTCTATAATAGTTTACGCTCATTGATATATCTCTTAAACTAAACAAGGTAGAAAAAAATATATATAGAATTTCAACAATTACAAAAATTTAAATTTTGATGATTAAATTAAATTGAAATTATTTAGTATGAAAAACTATTTTATTTTGTATGAATATTAATTAATTTAGTAGGAATTTGTCTGAACCTAGCATGAAAAAACATATATCTAAAATTAAATGATGAATGTCAATATTTCAACCAATTCATTTTAAAATTGAATTATTTCAACCAGAAATTTCTTGTTGAAAACTAAAATTTACTGAACTTTGAAAGTTTTTTGACAGTTCACGTATACACCTACATAATATTGATCATTTTTTTCAGGTGTTAAATTTTTATTTTACACCATATTTTCCTGAAAATTTCTGTAACAACTCAGGTTCAAAATAAAAATTTAACACCTTAACAAAGGATCACATCTTTGAACAATTATTATTGGAAAAATGATTTTTCTCACAAGTTTTCCACAAGTCATTTTTGTTTTCCCTGATATTTCTTATTTTTTAGCATGAGTTTTACTAGGTCAGCAGATAAGACTTTGACAATTTATCATTACGTATAAAATTATACGTATTTAACGTTTACCTGTGAGTATCTATATAAAGTTAACTGTCAAGTTTTACTTGCTTTGTTCTTGGGAGCTGCGGGAATTTATAATATTATAATATGTGTAGGAGAGAATTCATTATTCTTTTATTTTTGCGATATTTTATAGATTTTAAAATTTTACAAAAAATCAAAAAAAAAAATTATTTAATTAGTGGATACCTTACACAGATATACAAAATACACGACTTGCTCGGACAAAGTTTAAACTATTAAAATAAGAAAATAGACTAAAAATAAGCTGACACGTGTTTCAGGGTTTGGCCCTTAGAGCTCATTTAAGCCTGTTAGAGCTATCAGGCTCGTTTTCTCAATTTTTCCCAAAATTTTTCCATCAAACAAATTTTTTTTTTCTTCTAGAAGTTTTAGATGTTATGAAGCTGTTTGAAATGAGTATCTGCTGTTTTTTGTATCTTTAAAAATAAGAAAGTTATGACTAAAAACGTAAAAATGAGCCTGATAGCTCTAATAGGCCTAAATGAGCTCTAAGGGCAAAACCCTGAAACACGTGTCAGCTTATTTTTAGTCTATTTTCTTATTTTAATAGTTTAAACTTTGTCCGAGCAAGTCGGGTATTTTGTATATCTGTGTTATATACATATCAATAAACCAATATTAATAGATAATGCCTACTCCAATAAAGTATTTCTATAAACTGCAGTAGCCTCTAAATCTTTTCCCAATATTATTTTTTTCTGATAACTTTTGACTAAGCTCAGTAAAAAACTAACTTTTGTATAATTTTAAAAATCAATAGAGAAAATGTTTTTTGAAGTTTACAAAATATTTATGAAAAATAAAAGAAAAATGTAATTTATTTTGAAAAACCATTAAGCCTACAATTTTTTGTGATCTTTTCACAAAATTTTGGAATTTTTTTAAAAAAAATTAATAACATGACAAAATGTGTGTTTTTTTAACAAAACTTGTGATGTTGGCAAATTTCACAAAATTTGCAATCTTTTCATAAATTTGAAATTATACAAATTTTGTAATCTTTTCACAAGATAGATAGATAGATTTAGAGGGTGAGCAATTTTTCCTACTGAAGCCTCCATTGGGCTTATTGTAGTACTTGCTCGGCAACAATTAATTAGCTATTGATTGCATCTTTTCTTCATCTTTTCACAAATTTGTAATATTAGTAAAACAAAACAGAAAACAGCTATTTGAGGGACTTCTGCCTAAAAAACCTAATTTTTTTTTTGACGAATCTAGAAAGTCCAACAAAAGATTCATCGAAATTCATAATTTTTATAATTATACATATGTAGTAGTGCGTGTTCACACTAAATTACAGCTTTGAATCTTGTGATATTACGTTTTTTTTGAAAGATCACAAGATTCAGTGCTGTAATTTTATGTGTTTACACACTAGCAAAATTATAAAAATTATGAATTTCGATGAATCTGACTTTGGACTTTCCAGATTCGCAATAATAATAATGTTTTGGTGGTAGAACTACTCTAAACTGCTGTTAAAAGATCTGAATATTTTGTAATTTCGTAATCTTTTCACAAATTACAATGTTGTCAAAAGATTACAATGTTGTCAAAAGATCACAAATTCTGTGAAAAGATTACAAATTTTGTGAAAAGATCACAAATTTTGTGAGAAGATCACAAAGATGTGAAAAGATCACAATTTTGTGAAAAGATCACAAAAATGTGAAAAGATCACAATTTTGTGAAAAGATCACAAATTTGTAAAAAGATCACAAAAATGTGAAAAGATTACAAAATTAGTAATATTACAAATTTGTGAAAAGATTACAAAAAATTGTAGGCTAAATAGTTTTTCAAAATAAATTACATTTTTCATTTATTTTTCATAAATATTTTGTAAACTTCAAAAAACATTTCCTCTATTGATTTTTAAAATTATACAAAAGTTAGTTTTTTACTGAGCTTAGTCAAAAGTTATCAGAAAAAAAAAATTGGGAAAAGATTTAGTGGCTACTGCAGTTTATAGAAATACTTTGTTGGAGTAAGCATTATCTATTAATATTGGTTTATTGATATGTATATAAGGTATCCACTAATTAAATAATTTTTTTTTTGATTTTTTGTAAAACTTTAAAATCTATAAAATATCGCAAAAATAAAAGAATAATGAATTCTCTCCTACATATGTTATAATATTACAAATTCCCGCAGCTCCTTGTATGAAAAAAGATAAAAAAAAATAGAATCGAGTATAAATTCAAAAAAAACTATTTAGTATGAATTGTTATTATTTAAATACGTGTTTTGAATTTATTTAGTATGAATATTTTAGAGGTATTCCAAAAAAACAATAATTGTCCGATAGTTTTTTTTTCGCGTATTCAAAACTAAAAAGAAAATATTTTGTATACATTTTTTTTTTCATTATCAACATCATTTTTGCAACACTAACTTTTGAAATGTATACAATTTAAAACTGCAGAAATTTCATGGTTTTGTATGAAATAAGTATGATGTGTGTTCTTGAAAGTTGTAGACAATCGTTTGGTCAACAAAGTTTTTATTTACCATTTTACATGTTTTCATACAAAAAAAAAATCGATTTTTCGTCAAAAAACATCCAAAACATACGATTTTATTAGAAAAAAAACTTATAACATAAATTTTTGTTTTTCCCAAAAAACACGAAAAAAAAACTATCGGGCAATTATTGTTTTTTTTGGAATACCTCTTTATTATTTAGTATAACTTATGATTTATTCATAAAATCCAGAAATTATGATATAAAATAATACAAAAAGAAGTTTGAAATTATAATTTATTTGCCAAAAGGGATAATCGCTTCTGTGATCACACGCTGATTGACTCCAATATGCCTCTTTATTCTTTAAAAGAAAACAGTTCATTAGACGCTCGAAATAAAAACGGTGTGAGAATTTCTTTTTCTAATATAAATTTATACGGTTAAATGTATTGTTATCCTTATACAAAAACCATTGATTGCTAAATAGTTTCTCAAATCTATAGAAAAAATAACTGAAAACATAATTTTGAAGTTTAAAATTAAAACATAACCTTCTGTATATAACACATCTTAGGTTTTGTTCACTTATAATTGTTTTTAAATAGTTTCTAACTTTCCAAACATTAGTTGTCAATTGTTGATTGTGGATCTTATATCGTTGATGCACTTAGTTTTCTCGTCAAATAAAATGTCTGGCAAGAAAAAGCGATCTTTTTCTCAAGTAGATGCAAGTGATGAAGAAGATTTTGCTGGTTTCGATGATATTCATGAATCTGATGAATTCAGTAATGTTTTTATTTTTGATCTGCAATGAATGTTTTTCTAATTTATAAATAATTTTTACAATAGATCAAATACATCAGCAATATTCGCAAAATAAAAAAATACGGGAAAACTCTCCTATGAAAAGCAATAAAATAACAAAGGATATTCCAAAGAAAAACTATAATGATCCAATTTATAGAAAACCATTTGAATATAATTGGAAAAGGGAATTGGTTTGTAATATTGTCATGATATCAAAAGTATTTAAAAACTATGTTTCTCACTTTAAACAGGTATATCGAGCTATTCCAAATGAAAAAGCAACGCAAAAAGAACGAGGAGATGTCTATTATATAACTCCAACAGGAAAAAAATTGAGAACAAAGCAAGAAATTCTCAATAATTTAGATAAATCTACCGATTTGACGATCGAAAATTTTACTTTCGCCAAAGATCCAGTAGGTGGAACAGCTGAACAGGAAATAATAAGGTACTTAGATAATTTTAATTATGGACCATAATTCAATAATTTTCTTATTAAAATATAGACATGCAAAAATCTATCCCAATTCTAAACGTTCCTCAGATGCGTTTATTCATGCCCAAGCTGAAGCTGCACAACTTGTTGGTAAAAGAACACCCAAACCAAAATTACCTAAAGGAGTTAGTCCACCTCCTGATAGTAAATATTCGGTAATTCATTTATCTTTGTTTAAGACCATAATGAGATATACATTTTTTTCTTACCAATTTAGGCAAAACCAAGCATTTCAAAGGAAAGTCAAAATGGAAATGATCAATCTATTGATAGAACATCAATAAAAGTAAAACAAAAGTAAGTTATATTGATTAGTTTGTTTGAATGTAATGTAAAACTTAAAACTATAATTAGGCAAATTGTATAGATACAATAAATTTATTAATTATATTATAAATTAGATCTTAATTATATTTTTAAAGTATGGTTTTCTGCATATCTTACAAAAGCACTGTATATTTATGAAAGATAACATAATATATTTATCGGTTTTTTTAGAAAAGAACAATGTTCTATTGAATGCTATAAAGCTATGGGAAGTATACCAGAATTATATTGTCAAAAGTGTTTAAAATTATTTCATCATGAATGTACGGATTTGTCTAAAGATGAAATTAAAGTTTATATTTGCAAGGTAGTTATAGTATTTAAGACAAATGTGTTGCTCTAATATTTCAAAAATATAATGCAAATTGTAAAACGGTTTTGTAGGGCTGCCTAAATAATAATGACAGTTATTCACCTTCCTATGATGGAAATTTAATCCATGAAAAATCATTTGGCTTTAACGATAATAAGGATGCTCCAATTCAAACAATTGCAGTTATAGCGGGAAGAAAATATATAGTTGTTTCGAGACCTTATTCTTCTTGTGCCGAGGAAAAAATGTTTCATTTAAGTAAAAATGAATTTCAAGTAATGTAAGTTTTATTTTTTTAAGATAAACTTGTTAATAGTAATGCATTTGAACATGCAATATATGTTACATGACAATATGTTAAATACTATAATATTATAATTATTTCTTGGAAATGAGTACCGCTATAACAAACATGATAGAGCAACATTGTCTGAGAGATACTATTTACAAATAAAGTATCTTTAGTCTTTTACAAATTACAATCTTAAAGGCCATATAACTTTATTTTAAACAGATTTCCATTATAATTTTTCCTTGATTTTATTTAAGTTTATCGAAGTTGGTATCATCAATATGAATGAATTTTAACTATATGTATACTACATGTAAATAAGTTCAAATTCACTTAACTTTTCCCTTAACTATATTTGATACATTATAAGAGGTTGTAAGATTATTTTTTTTTATTTAATCTAAAGAACCATAACAGTTTTTTTTTCAAATTTTACTTTAATCAAAAGACTTCATAATGCGAAATTTCTTAACTCCTACCAAGTACCAAATAAATTGACAATGACGTCGTTAATTTAAAAAAAAAAATAAAATTTTAACGACTGTTTTAAAACCACTAAAAATGTTCATATTTTAATGTCCAACCGGTTTCGTACTGATCCACGTTTGTCATGTAACTGTTAAAGATAGTTTTAGAACAAAAGTCATTCATAATTTGATTTTTTTTTGTTGTCTTTCAGATCACCATCACAAATTAAACATGAAGGAATTTCAAAACATAAAGGTTTAACTAAAGGTATAGTTCAAATTAAGATGGAGGCCTATGGAGAGACGATATCATCTATTAAATCAAATAAAAAAGACAAAGGTCTAAGAATCACATCTTTAAAAAGTCCATTTAATTTCACATCAAATTTCTTCAGTAATGTATCCGTAGGATATGACATTCTTTTACACACTTTTCAGTATCTGAAAGTTCAGGTAAGCCTTATGTCCTTTTTAATACAGTGTTTCACCAAAATATTTTAGGAACTACTAAGGTGTGCTTGTGTTTGTCGTATGTGGGAACAAGTTGCGAACCATCTAATGCTTTGGAAAACAGTACGGATGAAAAACTCCATGGTGAATGATTGGTCTGGATTGTCAAATAAATTAAACAATAATAAGACCCACAGTTTAGACTTGAAAAAAATGCTTATTGCAAGTGATTTTGAGGAAATGTGGAATAGTTTTTCTAAAAATATTGGAAAAGTTACCAACTTAAGAAGTATAGACTTTTGTCGGTGCCCTGCAAAAGTAATCGAGGAACTCTTTAATACAAACCCATCTATTGAAACTATTAATGCTGTTACAATAAATAGCAATGAGATTGATTTAAAAAATATTACTAAAACTACAAATTTGCGTGAATTGAGACTAAGGTCAACAGATTGTATTGACATTGTATCAGACATTACGTTTTTAAAAGAGTTAAAATGTTTGACTCATTTATCTTTGACGTCTGTAACTAAATTAGCAGTCAAAGATATTTCTGTGCTGGAATATCTAAATAATTTGGAAACATTAGAGCTTGGTGAATGTACAGACTTTCCTTCTTCATTTGCTTCAAAGATTTTACCTAATCTAAAAAATTTAGAAAGACTTCGATTGGAAAAATGTCAGCAAAAATGTAGCACATCACACATACTTGAAGCCATTTCTCAACTGCCAAAATTATTACAATTAGAACTAATTAATTTTGATGTTCAATCAGATTTTGATGCTAAATTATCGAATTGTACTAATTTAAAACGACTTTTGCTAATACCTACATATGTGTCACAATCAGCAACAACTAATAGATTAGTGTTAAGTGCAATTTTGAAAATGTCTGACACACTGCAATCATTTATTTGGACGATCACAAATGAACTTTTAAGGTAAAATTTAAAATAATGTATGTATATATTTTTTTTTGAAATTTATTTAATTTTATGTAGGGTCACTGAGCTTTATGTTGAAGAAGGTTCAAAAGTGAAGTGTGATAGCATTCCAATTTTAAAACCTGTTCCATTTGAAGATACAAATACACAAATAGTTAAGCAAAATACCGCCGATATTTCACAAATCGAAATTGTTCCACTGACAACAATTCAAAATATTCTTCTTAAAGCGTTACCGGGTACAAAAATTAAAATATTAAAATTGCCGCTGGCCGCAACATGGAAACAAAGTATGGCAGACTTTTGAATCAAAATAATAATCAATATTAATACAAACTTTTGATAATTAATGATTGATAAATGGAATAAAATAGTACTTGGTACCTTTAATTTATTTTTGTTTAACATAAATTAAGCTGATTCTCCGCTTCGAAATAATTTCTGACTAATTTTTTTCTATATCTCTATATCCTACTATTTTAACAAAAGCTTTTATATTGTTTTTTTTTTTTGAATAACGAGGCGGTTATTTCAAAGAAATCTATATGATACAGTATCCCCTCTCATATTTCTTCACCTCGGGGATCGCTTAGAAGAAATATGGGAATTTCGATGAAATCTTTGAATTTTCAATAGAAATCTTTTATTCTAGTGGTAATAATTGGACTTCATATTGTTATATCACATTGATTTTACAAAAATGACGTTGAAAAAAAGTGAACATAAGTTTATTTATTATTTTTAATTGGAAATTACGCAATTCTGAATACATTTTTTATGTTAATCGATCAATGACAACCTCCCATATTTCTCTTTTTGAAGAAATATGAGAGGGAGAAATACGAGAAAGTATACTGTACTTATAAAAAATCCGGAAAGACGTCAAAAAGATTTTTTAATTCATTTTTGTTTTATTAAATAATGAAAATTGCATAGAAAATAGCCCTTTTCCCTTTATATTAGAATGCTAAATATGACAGTTTAATCATTTCATAAGTTAATTTTATTCTTAGGTACTAAGTAATATATATTGTTGGAAAGAAGGCTAAAAGAAAATACAAATACACATAAACCTGTCCAAGTGCACAGGTACGTGTATGAGCTAATTTTATTTCAAATAATGTTTTTGATGATATTCTGGTTCAAGTTAGATAAAATAAAATTATCTTATTTATTTAACATTTTGGGTTGAATAAAGGGGTTTGTCTCACACCATGAAAATTCAAAATTATGGTCTGAAATTTTTTGGCTCAACAATCCGTTTTTTTCCTTAAAAAAAGAGAATTTATAGCAAGATTTTCTCCCCTTTTCTTTCAAAGTAGAATATTTCCTTTTAAATTAAAAAAAAATCAATTTTATAATCAGTTCCTTTGTTTTATGTAAAATTTACAACCTCTTCAAGTGCAATTTTGTTGCACTTGAACGACTGTCAAATTTTAAAAAATTTGCAATTGGAGAAATTCGCAGTTGGACAGGTTGCAAATGGACAAGTTTATGTGTATTAATATAATTTATCTTTAAATAAAAATGAATTGTGCACAAAAACCTTGGTTTTTTCCCTTTTTTTTATTTTTAGCCTGAAAAAGTCTAATATTCAAAATATAATCTTTTCAAATATTGATTTTTTTTTCAAGTATAAGTTTTGGTATAATACGATCTTTCTGCTACTTTTTGTCTTCTTTCCAACTTTATGTATTACCTGATACCTGAAAATAAAATCAATATTTGAATAGATTATATTTTGAATATTAGAGGAAAACGGCCCTTTTCTATGCAAATTTAATTATTATCATTATAAAAAAAAATTATTTATGTAATATATTATAATTTTTTGGAAATAAGACATTTTTGCCACATAAAGATAGTTATATAATTATAATGGAGTAGCCACTTATCGGCAATCTTAAATATTTTAAAATCATTTTTTATTTTTTTTCAATAATACATGTAGGAATAAACATCTATTAGTTTAAATAATTTTTACATAACTAAGTTTATTTTTATTTATTTGAATTTAATATACTTATCTACTTTTTACATCTTAGGCCGAGGAAACTCAGTTTTTGGTATAAAGTTGCACCCCCCCTGATTTTTACTGAAATCCATGATGGAAATATATTTTTTTTATATATTTTCATAAATACTTTAAAATCAAGTGATTTTTAAATGTTAATTTTTTTTGCACTGAAAATTATTTGCATAAAAGGGAAATGCTTCAAGATGAGATTCTTATTTTCGATCAAAAAATGAACGGCTGATGAAAATGAAATTTTGAACGAGCGGTTAAAAAATCAACTATGCATCTGTGGTAGCCCTATTTTTTCTCATACTAATGCATGCTCACAGGACATGCCAAGAATGTATTATTCTACGGAAAAAAAGGGTATCAAAGAATGTAAGCTACACTGCTCTGTTTGTCACATAGATGAAAATAATGCGATTGAGTCTCCAAAGTTTAATGGACTTTCACGATGTGAAATGAGCAAAAACAATAAAAAGGCAGTTTATGGCAAAACAGCAAAATACAATGAAGCTTAGGTTTTGTTTGATAGACTCAAATGTTCAATTTTGTGGTTGTTGGTTTTCAAGATGGTTGTTAATTTGAAGGCCATCTTTAATTTCCGTTTTTTTCATGTTTTTAAACAAATATTCGATCGATAGCTCTCAAAAAGATTAATGATTCCCTTGAAACCATGTTTAAAAAATCATTTCGGTTAACCCTTCTCAAGCAAAACGATTTTAATTTCATATTTTTTTTGGTTTTTTAATCTAATAAAGATTGAAATTTATTTAAGGTCATAGTACTTCTCGTATCTATAAAACAAGCGTTAGGGTCTTCCGATTTCATTTGGTGTTTCTTGTCACATTTTTTAAAAAAAAACCATGGGGGATGGGTGTGTATATATTTCTCTCAATATATTTTTCAAAACTTTTTTGAAGCATGAAACAAAGTTATATGAAAAGTATTTATAATTTATTTTGTAATTATTAGTTTACAGTACGGTTAGTAGTAATTTTTACTATGCTGAATAACTTTATTTTCGTTTTTACAATCTTCTCATAGAAGAAGACTTGAAAATGGATGAGATTAAATAGCAAATTCGCCAATATTTTGGCCAACGGAACATATTTTCAAATATGCTTTGATATTTTTCTTTTCTGCATAATATTGGAAATTTTCTCCAAAATAATCCCAACTCACAATAACTCCGCAGAATGGAAAACTAGGACCGAATATATGCACTCATACACGTTTGACACAAAAAAAAACAAAAAAGTATTTCTCGTAAAAATGAAACATGGTTTTGAAACAAATTATACAAAAACATTATCAAATAATTGTTTTATTTCAAAAAATTTAAAATCAATTAAAAATTATTTTTGATGAAAATAAAAAAATCGGTAAAATATGACAGCATTTGGTTTTTTAGTATACAGATTTTAATAAAATGTACAATAATACATTGCTGTCATGGGTTTTGAAAAATAACGTTTTTAAATTTAAAAAAAACAGTTTGCCTCAACAATTCTTGTTCTTCTGAAAATATGTGAAAAAAATATATCCCCCAGGATTTTTTCAGGAAAAACCGTAGGTGGGGTGACAAGAAACACCAAATGAAATTGGAAGACCCTTAGTTTGTTGAAATAAGTTAAGAAGTAAAAAAAAAAGCAATTTTAAAAATGGCGCTTGAACTGACCCGACCTCGCTCTGATGGACCATTTCGGAGTTATGGGCAGGAATGAGTGATATTGTTGAAGTGACGGTGAATTTTTTTCTTAAAGTACGAAATTATCGGTGAGTGGCTATTATCGGAAATTCATAGCCTATTTGTTAGAAAAACATTATTTTATCGAATAACTTCTCTTTGCGGAATGAACAATATGACTCATTGTTCCAATCTAATGAATCAAATTGTAGTATTTGATAAAAGTGAAATGTAAATAACAAATCAAAATAATATCGTTGTTTATTAAAAGTTCAAAATAAAGAAGTTTATTTTGATCATTCTACATATTTATACTTATTTATTACTTTAAAGATTACTTGACACTCAGGTAATGACGTTTTCAGAAATACCTCTAATGCCATAAGTTGCAAATCATATATCTCATTATTTTTTGGCAATACTGAAGAAAAGCTTGAATCAACTATATTTTCAATTTTGTATGATTGTTCAATCATTTCCTTATCATCATCATCCTTGGGTTTTTTGGTTTCTACTTCCGAGGCTCCAGATTCTTGTATAGATTTCAAAGATTCATATAGATTTACATTACTATGATCTTCTTTCGGTAAATATGAAACTGTAATGGTAGTTTTTGTGTCACATTTATTAAATTCATCTTTTTGAATTATTTCATCATTTGTTTGGTTTTGTTCTGTCTCCATGTCATCAGAAAGACTTTGAAATTCACAAATTTGTTGATTAATAGCTTTTGATACTTCTAAATTAGTATGCGTTTCTTCATCAATGGGAATTTCTTTTTTTTCTTCTAACTTTTGAACTTTAATCTCAAATTTTTCTTCTTTAATTTCAATTTCTTTCACAATTATCCATATAAGTTTCTTCAGACTAGGACAATGTTTCAGTGACTCTACAATAGCTCTATTACCATCTATATTTCTATCAGTCAAATGATCAGAACTGAATTCTAAATATTCAATGTTTGGAATATTTTCAATGAATTGAGCGATGTTAGCGGTAATCCACAACTGTTTTAGTTTCAAGTACTTCAATGATAATAATAAGCCCATGTTGTGATAAAAATTAGGATCAAAAGAATGTACGATAACTTTTTCTAAATCCGCCCATGTTTTTAACAAACGATTTTCTGTGTCACCTACAATTGTGTTCTCAGCATTTAAACTTTTAACATAATTGTTTAAACTGCGCAAATTATCAAAATTAGTTTCAGTAGTTTTTACATCTTCTAGTTCATTGCAAGCAATTAAAAACTTGTTAATTAAGAGTGGTGAAGAATTTTTTTCAATGATAATTGTTTTCACACTGCTTAGTCGACTAAATTCATAATCTTCAGCTTTTCCACACAAATCAACGTTATGTAAAATTATTTCATTAGTTTCACGTTTTAAGATCAATCGTTCAATCGGCTTTAAATCGTTTATACATAAATTCTTTAGGGGTAGCTTTTGCCAAGCTGCATCTTCATTTATTGCTCTATTCCATAAATGGCACACTTTACTAGCAAATAATTTTCCTGTCAAATCTAAATAATTAAATATTTTACCAAGTAACCCATAAAGCACTGCACTATCTCTGAATAAATCTATATCCGATGATAGTCTCATACGTTCTTTCGTAAAGTGATGAGCGCAGAATTTTAATCTTTCTAGTTTGACATATGGTTGGTTTTGAGATATTAAATGTTGATATTTTTTTATTAGTGGTAAATAATCCTCGATGTCTTTATTTTTCTTTCTTGACAATAAATTTGTTTTTTTATTGTGTGACACATAGTTCTTCTTGATATTGGATTTTAAATTTTGCGTACGCTTTTTCGAGGCATAGGCAGAATCCATTCGGTAGTTGGAGGATCTTTTTGTTGATTTGTGTATCATTTTCTTGATATTTGATTTTTTTGTTTTATAATTATTTACTTTAGGTTTATTTGATACTTTTGAATGTTTTGATGTGAGCTTTACATTTGTTGTTTTGCTTCTTTTAGAATTTATACGAGTAAACTTTTGATTTTTTTTTGTTGATGAAGCATTACCTTTAGTTTTTTTCCTTAATGGTTCATCTGAATCGTCAGATGAGTCAATGTAAGAATAAAATCTAGTAGCGATGGGTCTTTTACAACTTGCTGAGGTTGTAGTTTTAGGTGTTGTATTTGTTAAAGTTTTACTTGAACTTTTGTTTTTAGATGTATTTAAGTTTGTTTTTTTCTCAACTACATATTTAATAGGAATAGACTCAATTTTTTTAACACCGGTAGGTGTTAACAACGATTTTTTGTTTAGTACTGGTAATTCTTTTCGAGCTCCAACTGTTTTTAAATTTCTAACATTTGTTTTCTTATTATCTAAATAAGAACTAGCCACTGCCAAGTCTTGATCAGTAATTGCCTATTAAAAAAAAATGTTAATTATGGATAAATCTAACAAAAAAATTGTATCACCAATGGATCTTTTTCTTCAAGTGATGCAATTACTTGATTGCGTTTCAATGTTTCGGTGGCTTTAAACTTGACAATTGTAACATTTACATTGGTTTTACCTTTATTTACCACTGATGTTGTTCTTTTGTGCATAATATTCTCGTTTAAGTTAAATAGTATAATTGTTTATCAAATTAAAGAACGCTTCACCATTTTTGGCGTAGGTGAAAAATAAACGTTTCTATTGAAAGCAGCGCTACTGAAGCACAAATGGAATACAATAATGCCCTTTATGCAAATTATCAGACGAATAATTTTCAAATGTTAAAAAGTAAAAACAAAGTTTTCTTTGAATTAATAGGCCTTAGGCCAAAAATGTTAGTTTAGTATTCTGATGGAAATATAAAAATGTAATTCCTTATTATTCGATAACCTTATCACAAGTTCTTATATTGTTTTTGAAGTACTACAGTGTTCTCTTTATTACAAAAACCGGTGCTTCTATTTGAATTTGGGACTTTTTGACTTTTTAAAAAAAAAATTTGACAGCGCTCAAATACAAGCACCGGTGCTTTTATTCGAATACAAGCACCATGGTGCTACTATTCGAATATTGCAAAATAATATAAAAATCATAATTAAATTAAGTTATTTAATGAACTCGAAATTCTTTTATTTACCATTATAGTTTAATTAGCCAATATTATTATGTTTATCAATTAAACTTTTTTTCAGGAAGCAACTTTACTTGAATAAAATTTTGCATTTTATTTGAGATTCAACCTGTTTTTATCAAAGTACCGTTTTAAAATTTTTAGATAAGAATTTTTTGACAGAAGCACCATGGTGCTATTATTCGAATAGTAGCACCGGTGCTTGTAATAGAGAGAACACTGTAGTTCATAAACAGATCGAAATAGGACTATACGTATAAACTCCTATATAATGGAACGCGATTATAATAAAAACGATTTATAATGGAACCCTATACAGTGGAAATCTTGTTTACTCTATAATAGAATTAAACAAGATAGGGTTTTCTGTCTGTTTCAAATTATTTTGTCAATATTTTTTTTGGAGTGATAAAAAGCATTGCAATTTTTTGTTTTTCATTAGAAATCAATCAATCATATAATAATTAAGAAAGTTTTCATCAACAGTCAGTTTTAAAAAGATTATTCAAACACTGTTACAATAAAAGTTTTTACAAGTTCCGGAATTTAATCTTTTTAGTTTTTTTCATTAATAATTTTATGTATTTTAATTATTTTCATAATTTTCTCTGGAATTATTTTAACTGTACCCTGAGGCTAATATTAGAAACTTATTCGTGTTTCATATCTAATGCTTATACAATACAAGTTTTTTGTACAACTGTACACTACAATCCAACTCTACTAGATCGACTTTTCCATTCTTTGGATATTCTAGTGTTGTTGTTGAGTCCGTATTTTGGTACAGAGATCTGTACACGACTTCGTGATCTGGTTGCACTACCACTCAATGTTCTTTCTCCGAAAAATTTTTTAACTTGGAGCAAACAAATTTTAAAGTCAGTCCATGGGAATCGAATCCGTGACCATCTAGCTTGTTCCCTTGATTCCCAAGTATAAGACTAAAAAGGCAGTGGATAGTAAAACTGCCTAGAATAAGTCAAATAACTATATTTTCCCTGTTTTTTTTTTAATATACAAACAAAAATATACATACAACCATGCAACATAATTTTTTTCCGAAAAAATGTACTTAATACCGAAAACGTTCTTATGTTTATATATCAATCAAATTTTATGTACGTAGCTAGGTGCGTAGGTGAAAGTTTGACAATTTCTATTTAAGTACAGAGCTATTGAAGTTTCCGTTTATGTATCTACGCAAAATAAGTTGTCAAATTTTATCTGCTTGTCCAGAAAATTCCTGGACAAGGCTATCCCTGAAATTTGGGCAAAATATTTGTACTTATCCGGCTTCCTTTACTAAATAGTACGTTCCTGGTCCAAAAGGAGTAACAGAAATGATAGTTTGTTTGTTTTACTCTGCAAATTATTAAATAGGTATAACAATAAAAGAATACTAATCAAATTGATGTAAACAACCATATAAGATAAATTTTAACACTGAACTTTTGCCATTCTTAATCACATAATGAATGAAAAAATTAGACAAGTTTAAAGTTCTTGTAATATTCTCTTTGACTAAAGCTTTTGCTTTTATACATATATGTATATAAAAAACTATAGTTTTATATTATATGTAACTTCTTTTTTATTCAAAATTTCAAAGTAGGGCACTGTCAGATAAACCAATCAAGTTAAAAAGTATCTGTAACAAACATACCGCTATAGTTGTAGCATAGCTGTTACTTTCCGCGAAAGAAAGTAGTGTTGTTTTATAACTTTTATTAATTAAGTTATAAATTTTTTAAAATACAAAAAAAAACCATTTTCAAAACTAAAAAAATCAAATAAAAATAATAATAATTAGGTATTTAGTTAAGTAGCTATTTAGATGTTCAAGTTCAATATCTTTAGTAGAGGTCTATAGTATCTTACGTGTCAAACAGTTATAAAATTTTGTACTTTCGATTTAACTAAAATTTAGTTAGTTTCACTTTAGGCTTACGTTGAGAAGGGTCGTTGATCAAAAAATAAAATTTATATATAATTCATTGTAGAAAATTACCGGTGTGTAAAGAGATTATATGGGTCTCGTAAGCAAAATATACTATTCATAGAATAACAATGGGATCTGTTAATAATGAGGTGAGAATGAAGTTAAATCAATTAACTGAACCATAAAGTGCATTAACTTGAAAGTAAATACTAGATATTTCAAATTTTAAACTTCTTCTTTTTATTAATTCAAATGATACTAATGTCAGCGTTTTAGTAATTTTGTCGAATCAAAACGTTATTCCAAATTACAAACTGGTGTATTCTAAATTTGCCATTCATGTACTTTGCTTATCATAATTTTGAAATTGCTCGATAAGAGCGTATTGATAAAAAATTTATCAGTTATATTAATTGTAAATGAACGGTGAGGAAAGTGAAAATGAGACGATGAAGTAAAATAATTTTTTTAAGTGTTAATGCTTTATGGTTTGAGTTGCACTTATGTTGAATATTCATCATCATATGCTTTCATCATTCATCTTCATTTGAAGGAAATCAATGTTGCCAAACCAAAAATTGACTTGCTTTTGCAAGAAATAAATGAAGTGAAGAACAGAGAAAACGAATATTTGGCTCATATAAAGGCAGTATATCCTGAAAGTTATCTGAACTATTATGCTAAAGACAATAATTCACCTAAAGAACCAATTTCAAATAAAAATACATTTCCTACATCAAATGAATTCATAGTGGAACATGATGCTACAAAAAAATATTTAAATTTTAACAAAAGTGCCAAAAACAATAGAAATTGCACAATATCTGGTAATATTTTAGTCAACAATTCTGTTCAAACGACATTGAACAAAAATAGGATTTTTCAAACTACAAACAAAAAAGGGATAATGCATAAATTTTATACATCACGAGGGAAGATTGGACCGAAAAATCGAAACTCCGATGCAATGGTATTGTAATTTTAACCAGTATTAGTAACATATCAGTAGTAAATATGTATTTTTTTTTCTCTAAGTGTATTTTGTTTGACTATTTTTTATATTTTATTTTTATTACAATGTTTTATTAGCAGTTTATATTTTTTTTTGCGTCTATATTTTACCGCGTAGCGCCCGAACGTTTCATCTGAGACCCAAAATATATTCTAGACTTATGTTCGTATTCAATGCGCCAGTGTTTGTGGATCAAAAAAATATAGGGTAAAATATAATGTACGGTTTTTGTTTTGATCAATAGGAAAGTTCAGACCGTCCTGAAATTGGGTTTCTTCTTCTTTTTGGGTTCACATTTCTAAAACATGTAATTTTTGAAGTTGATAAACTTCACATGAAACAGATGTTCATAAGATTTTGGACTGAATGCTTTTTGTTTTGTTTTCTCTTATTTTAATATCTTTATCCAATTTTTTTTTATTTTAATTAGAATCATTTAGAGAATGATATAATAATGGATGCTTCCCCTGGCACAGTTAAAATTGATCGTGATGATTTTGGAAAGCCAATAAGAAAAGGGTATATTCCTGTGGAAGAGAAAATTCATCAAGAATTAAAAGTAAGACATATTTTTTAAGATACATAAAATTTTTGATTTATTTTGTTTTAAAGGATTTGCAAAGCAGAGAAAATGAATTGAAACTTTTAAGAAAAGAGAATTGCTATTCTGAAGAAAATTATGATTCTGATACACAATTCAAAATTGAAATAAATGGGAAAATAAGGTCATCTAAATCCATAGGAGAAATTTACGAGTCATTATGCAAATCTAACTTGAACAAGTATGTGATTTGTAAAAAAATACTACAAAATAGGGTTGAGTTGATTCAAATTTTATTTTATTTTCATAGTAATGGTGTTGATTCCAATAATAAAACAGGAATGAAAAGTGCTGTCTCGTTAGCAGAACTTTGCGACTTAAACGATGAAGAAATTGATGTGATATCTTCGCATAAATTGATTGAAAAATGGGAGTGTTTAATACAAGAAAGAACCCACCAAAACATCGCATAGTTAGCCAAAAGATTCTTTTTTAATATATTCATTAATAATGATAATGTATAGCTACTTGAAAAAAAAAGGAAATGAAAATAATACCCAACAAATAAAAGTTCTAAACCAACAAAAAAATTATTTGGATTTTTATTATACATATTTAACAATATATTTTTGTGAAAACCAAAATTTTCTTTTACACGAACATTAGAACTTAAAAATTTAGCACCAAAATAATTTACCGTTTTCTAGGAAAATTTTCAGAAAAACCATTTTTCATGCAGACCATACCAAACAAAATTTTTCACATGAGCTTATGTCTATAGCATTGTATAGATGTTAGATGAACCATCTCGGCCCTAGGGCCCTATGCCCTGGAAGGAATTAGTAACGCAAATACAATAGAATACTTGTAATAATAACGAACAATTTCGACAAAGTTTCAAAAAATACTAGTTGATACAATAGAAAACTTGGAATTTTATCATCACTGAAGTGTTCATAATCTTGCTCGTCTAGAATATCATTTTTTTGCATGTTTTTTCAACTGTCACAATTCTTTTAATTAGAACCAATACTGAATCGCATTAATAAAAAATTAAAATTTTGTATCTTAATATAAGAGATCTGCGTTACTTCTGAATGAACATATCAGTGGTAGTAGGGTATTTGATTTATATTGGTACAACTTAGACTTCTCAAAATCAAAATTGAGGAACTCTTGTTGTTCAGATTAACACAAACACGACGGTGCTATAATTTGAAATAAAATAAATAATACTTGAAAGTCCAGTATGAATATTATTCAACATACTGACGAAGAAGCAGGTGGTCCAAGACAATTTTTGTTTATTTTTAATCACAAACCTTTGCAAAGAAAAGCTATGATGGAGACGTGGTCTAGTGCGAAGTTAAGAATATGAAAATTTTCATTGGCAAAAATATGAATGAAATTTAATTGTATTTGTGAAAATGTTCATGTTAATCAAAAGAACAAAGTCTAAATTACGTGAAAATCTAATAGTTTAATAAATTATCAACACAATATCGCATTTATTTTGAAAGCCATGTTTTTTTGATTTAACGCGAATATTATTGTTCTAGTGTGATTTGTAGCTATCTATTCTTCATATTCATAAAATTATTCCTTTTGTTTATATTTATTTATAAACACCAAAAAATATTTATAAAACTTTAAAATCTTATAAAATTATAGATTTAGTAAAAAATTCGCATTAAAACACTCATTCGCGCTAACCCATGCCCCATGCCACCGTTTACGAACAAAACTGAGGACAAAATGTTCGTTATGTAGTAGTAGATAACTATCGATTACGAACTGTCAAACTGATGTAAGCAAAAAAACAAATTTTTCATCAATTTATTTAAAATTTAATTTATCATTAATTTAAAGTTAATATGACACAATTATAAGAAAATGTTAGATTTATTATTTAATGAAATAACAAAATGACCAAACTATTCGATTAAACAAAAAAAATGAAGAACCCAATTATTACGAAGATGGTGAAGAGTGTGACAATTTTATGCAAGATGTTCGTAATTTTGATTCGGTATTTCAAGCTGTTGGAACTTTAATTGATTTGATTTTGAAAAATCCAACTAAGAAAGTTAAAAACTAAATAATCGAAAAAGCAATTTTGTAACTTTGGGTTTAATTGATAAATAAAATTTATTTTTCCGTTATTCTTAACTGAGATTTGCTTAAATTTATTTTTTTCCTTCTTTTAACTTAAATTTAATTGTTTTTTTTTTTTTAATTTAAAAAATCTATTTGAACATTGTTCGTAATCGAATGTGAGAAAAGTTCGTAAATTCAGTTCGTAATAGATGAGGTTCGTAATATATGATGTTCGTAATGGACGATCAAGAGTGTACAGAAGATAAAATAATAAAGTGCTTATTCAAGTTTATTTTTTTTATTATTTCCTTTCGTATATGCCATAGAACATTTAAATGTTTTTAATTTGTTACATATTTTAGAATAATATCATATAAGAATTTTTTTCTTGCTTGGAAACTGTTACTTTCATCCCGATGAAAGTTTTAAAAATAATATTAAATTTTTTTTCCAACGAATCTAATTACTAGGTCAGCAGATAAGAATTTGACAATTCATTATTACGTACAAAAATATTGACGTTTTCTATACAAAATAAACTGTCAAGTTTTACCTGTGGATCTAGTAAAGATTTCAATCAACCTATTTTGTACGTACGTTAGATGAAAGGAACACCTTGTATTGTCATCCCAGCACGAAATTCTAGTGCGTCTCTTTGTAAAATACATGTTGGAGCATAGAAAAAAAGCTCGCACACGAAAAGGCGCACAAGAATTTAGTGCTTCGACGATAATATAAGAACTTTGTTTCGAAAATCAAAACTAGTAAAAGTATCATTGTTCCATCAACGATATCAAAACAATTTTTAACTAGAATTATAAAAGTAAAATGTTTAGTTTTATATTTTTATGATATATTTATTCCGCAATCTAGACAAATTGTTGCTTTCAGAATTGATTGTACATATGGAATATTTTCACAAAATTTCTTGAATATTAGTAAAATTTATTGTTACTTTTCCAGTCAAAGACATTTTTGTAATACAAAAAAAAAATTTTTTATTTTGCCGAGAAGATAAAATTTAAATTATGTTATTTTTTAAATTAATAAAATATTTGTTAAACACTCTTAAAATATATAAATTCTACACAATTAATACAGATATAAACACCTGACATTTATATGATTATTTATGATTAAATTTCCAAAAGAAAAGTAAAATTTTTGTTTGCAAAATCGCGACTTTTTTTTTAACTTGTTATATTTTCGTATAAATTATCAATTTGGAGAATTGTAATTATTATTTAAAATTTATTGTGAATTTTATTCAAATCTGTATACCGAATTACCAACCCGACTGCTGTGTATCTATACATACAGCTGTGTGTAAAATGATAGCAGTGAAGTGTGTTTTTCATACAAAACCAACCACCATTTTGAGGCTCAATTTTAGTGTAGAAGGAGTTCTCAGATTTTTTTCTAATCTTCTACAAAGTTGTTTGTATCTCTAGGACACACTTTTCTAAAAGAGCACATTTTTGTAACTCCACGCGTTTAAAAACTGTGAAGCTTTTTGTGAAAAATTGTCAAAAAAGTACCATTTTCATATGGAAATTGAAATTTGCTACAAAACAAGCTTCACAGTTTTTAAACGCGTGGAAATACAAAAATGTGCTCTATTAGAAAAGTGTTCTCCTAAAGTATACAAACAACTTTGTAGAAGATTTGAAAAAAATCTGAGAACTCCTTATATACTTAAATTGAGCCTCAAAATGGTGGTTTTGTATGACTGCTAATATTCTCACACAACTGAATATTCGATTGGAGTATTTTGTACGGTGGAGTTATTGTTAGTCGGATTTGTTTTGGAGGAAATTTACAATACCTTTTAGATTTAAAAATCTTGACTTAACCTTTAACTTTTGTCTACACTTGATTACACTGATTAACAGAATATTTTTTTTTTGTACGCGAGATTAAATTCTTTTATATGGGGTCATACTATATGTAAAAAAATGAGTTGCCGTTTACTGATTGTGCCGATTTAGACGTATGAAATTAATTGTTTTTTCACTTGAACACCCCTAGTAATATTAGAAATAGATCCAAACATATTTGCAAATGTAATATTTTTATAGATAGATACATTCAGGGGATGTGCAATTTTTCCTCCTGAAGCCTAAATTGGGCTAATTGTAGTTCTTGCTCGTTAACAATTAATTAGCTATTGATTGCAATTTCGTTCAACTTAGCGTTACTTTTTTTCATTACTTTACATATGACGAGAACCATTCTAAAAAATTAATGTTTTGGCAAACATCAAAAAATCCAACAAATGGTATTTTTTTTATAATGTCGAGTGAAAAGTGACTCTAGAAAAAATAGGAAAAAAATTTTCCACTGCATGGAAATTCGGAAAATGAGGATTTTCTTCATTTTTATTTAAAATGACGATTTTGTGAAAAATATCAGTGCGATTAAGTTTTTTTTGGTTTTATTTGAAAGAAAATCGGTACGATAACAAGTTTTTCATACATCATTTTCACGGCACAGTGCTCCAATAACTTGTAAAATAGGCCGCAATCAAAAATATTGAGCATTTTTCACCATTTACGTGTTAAACGATGATTTAATACTAGTTACAAAAATGAAAACAAATTAAAGTCTGAGTTACTCAAAATATTCGTAAAAAATAAAAATTTCAGTAAAAACGTTAATTTTTCACATAAAATATTAAATTTATATGATATTTAAAAACTTTGGTTTATTTTATTTATTTTTTTTTGTAACTAGTATTAAATCATCGTTTAACACGTAAATGGTGAAAAATGCTCAATATTTTTGATTTCGGCCCATTTTACAAGTAATTGGAGCACTGTGCCGTGAAAATGATGTATGAAAAACTTGTTGTCGTACCGATTTTCTTTCGAATAAAACCAAAAAAAACTTAATGGCACTGATATTTCTCACAAAATCGTCATTTTAAATAAAAATGAAGAAAATCCTCATTTTCCGAATTTCCATGCAGTGGAAAATTTTTTTCCTATTTTTTCTAGAGTCACTTTTCACTCGACATTATAAAAAAAATACCATTTGTTGGATTTTTTGATGTTTGCCAAAACATTAATTTTTTAGAATGGTTCTTGTCATATATCTTCTAACTCGTATTATTTGTAATAATTTGGATTTGGAAAAGCACATCCCATGTCTTAACCTCGTTATTGCAAATGCATTGCATCGGCATAGAAGGTGTTCTGCTGTTTCTTTGTCGTTATCACATAGTCTTCACATGTCAACATTTATAATCCTCATCTTTCTTATGTCAAGCACAATATTGTTTTACAAAACATTCTAAATTCTTCAAAAATATTAAGTATTTGTCATTTAAAATAGTTTATTTGTCTAAATTAGCGATAGAATGTACGATTTTTTCAAAAAAAACGTTTTTTTTTAAACTTTGGACATCCCTAGCAGGTTTAGAAATAGGTTATAGGTGCCAATTCAACATTCTTAAAGAAAATTGCCCTGAAACGTCTACATCGTGACAATGGTAAACGGCGAACTCGTTGGAATCTTATAATTTTTAATACCACTATCATAAAGTTGTATAAGTATGCAACATTAAATGATAAGCAAATATAAAACAATTTTTAACTTTACGACTTTCTAGTTGGTAAATGTGGAATGGAGGTTGAGGCTGCACAATTTGAAATAGCTTCAAATAAACCTCGTATATATCCTCTAGCTCTTGCCACTATTTTTCTATTTTTCAGTCCAAGTAAAATGTTATTACCTAAATTATGATCAAATGATAGAAAAAATCAATTTTAATTAAAAAAAAAAATTACCATTGTTTGCTGCATCTAGTGACTGAAATTTACAATATTGGTAAAATGAATTTTATGAAGTAAAAAATCCTAAACCTACCTCTCTTAAGTTTGTTTTATTTTGAGCTTGCCTTTCGGCATCCAATACAACTTCGTCAATGAATTTATTCAATTCATACATATTGTCTTCATTTGACTTGAATTCCAATATTTTTCGCTCTAAAGATGATTCATTTTCTATTTGAAATTGTAGTTCTGATCGCATGCTGACAGGCTTTTGCTTTTTTTTAAGATAATATTCAACTTTTGCTGGAACTTTACTAGACTTTACTTTTTTAAACCTTTATTAATTAATTTTTAATCTTATTCAAAAAAAATTATTCATAAATATTTCTTATTGTTTGGTATCAAACAAGTATCTTTTTATGCGCAGGTCCCACGGTCCTTTCGGATATTACATGGTTAAAGAATTCAATAAAATTTCCGTTAATTTCTTTAAACGAAAATTATAAGAAAATTAATTTAAGAGGCGGAAAATGAGTGATATAAGGCTTACAGTATACAAAATTTCAAAGTTATACAATTTTGAATTATGAATAAACACATAAACCTGTCCAAATGCACAAGTACGGGGGAAAGAGTTTGTGCAATTTCAAAATATGTGCAATTGTAGAGGGCGATGGATTTTGAATATGCAAATAATTGTTTATGAGCTAATTTTATTTCGAATAATGTTTTTGATGATATTCTGGTTCAAGTTAGATAAAAATTATCAGTTTATTTAACATTTTAGGTTGAAAAAAGGGGTTTGTCTCACATCATCAAACTAGAATATTTCCTTTTAAATTAAAATAAAAAATCAATTTTATTATTAGTTCCTTTATTTTGTGTAAAATTGACAACCTCTTCAAGTGCAATTTTCATGCACTCAGACAGGCTGTCAAATTTTAAAAAATTTGCAATTGGAGAAATGTGCTCTTGGACAGGTTGCAAATGCACTGGTTTATGTGTATATATATTTTTATTTTTATATTTTTTTTGAAAAATTAGAGAAAATAGGATATAGTTTTTTATTAGGATATAGTGGCTTTTGTGTAATATTTCATTTTTCAGAAAACGTTAATTATTTTATCAAAAATTTTAGTATTATTTGTCTCAAATTTCTCTCTAATGCCATAACTGTACTCCAAGATGAACCTGATTTTCGTTTTGATGAATGGCATATATCATAATTGTAAACCGGTACTTGTACTACGGGTTCAAAATTATTATAGCAACCATTTGCTACCACGAGCGTTGGCTTTTTGGTGTCCGGGACAAATTCGAATCATTTATTTAACCCATTAACCGCCTCTCCCAGAAATATTGAGTTTAGAGCAAGAGTTGCTTTTAGGATTAGTTCTTTATGTAAAAGTGAATACTTTTCGTTTCGATGAAAATTTTGAGTGTCAAACAAAAATTTTACAGGAGAGTTGGTTAAAAGTTTCGTATAACATCACAGAAATACGTACAGAAATCTTGTACGAAGACGAAAAAATTGCATGACTTTTCACCTTATTTCTGCTAACAATTTTCTAATATTTAAATTTAGCGTGTGACAAATATCAATTACAATATTTCTAATATCGGTAGTGTAGAATTTCGCAATCGGTAACTTAATACTAATTTTTATACGAAGAATGTTATGTGTATGGTGTATGAGTGTAACCACCAACTATACTGTCCATCCTTAGCTTATTTGTTGTTGTTGTATATCTCCGATATAGTTGATATAGGCCTAGGCAGTTCCAGAGTCAGGCTAAATTTTGTTTTAAGTCTGAACTTTTTAAAGAAAAGGTGTTTTGTTCAGACACCATCGGGATTTGAACAACGGCATATAGATTGCTATTATGCATCCTAACCAACTTTGCCACCCAGTACGGGAATTTTCTAATAATTATTGATAGTAGATAATGAATTATTAATAATTATTTAATAAATTAATAATTAAATTAATAATAATTGATAATAATTGAAAAAATCAAAATAATTGGTCCGATATCTTTTAATTATTTATATTTAAAATTTGGAAAAAATTGAGAACTTCTAGGAGAAATCCGGCTCCAAAGTTATCCAAAGTTACGGGTCGAAAAACCGACCAGCGGCGGTTATTGGGTTAAAAAAAATCACCTCTTAAAGAAATCGAGCAAATTGAAATCAAATATTTACAAAAAAATGAATATTTATTGGTCATTGGTATTAAAAAAAATATATTTTTATCCAGAATTTGAGTGAAAATGATGGGATGGGGGGAACTTTACACCTATATCATCCTTGCGCAAAAAATAAAGATTATAATTATAATAATTTAGAGGTGAGCTGAGCTACCCCAGCTACCCCTGGTAGATACGTTTCTGATTTCATTCAAAGACATTTTAACCCATTAACCGCCTCTGGTCGATTTTTCGACCAGTAACTTTGGAGCCGGATTTCTC
>LN483411.1:338682-376367 GCA_900002565.1 Culicoides sonorensis
TTCCTCTTCGTACAAGAATTCTGTACGTATTTCTGTGGTATTATATGAAACTTTCAAACGGCTCTCGTGAAAATTTTTTGTATGAAACTCAAAATTTTCATCGAAATGAAAAGTGATCACTGTTACGCAAAGAACAAATCCTAGAAGAAAGTTTGGCTCTAAGCTCAATATTTCTAGCAAAGGCGGTTAATGGGTTAAATATCGATATCGAAAAATGAGTGTAGTGACATACCTTGTAAATTTCGATCAGTCAAAATTTACTGTCATTGTATTATTGAATTTTTAAGTACAGAAAAATAAAAATTTAGAAAAATGACAGTGTTAATAATATAAATATAACCAAATCAAAAAAATAAACATACTAAACCAAAAATAAAAAGATAATGAACTGCCATCAAATATTAACAGGAGCCTGTAATACAGGATGCAATGCAGTAGGATCTGTCGAAGGGATACCATTTACTGTAAGAAAAATATTGTGAAAATATTTTAATTAACTATTTATAAGAAAAATTTTTAATTTTCTCCCTGAGCCCTGTGTCATAATAAAAAATTTCTGAAAAATTATTATTATTTTTATAATCAGCAACAAAATTAAATTTTTTAAAATATTTGTTTTGTCACCTGATTAGAAAAAAACTTATCTTATAAAATTATGTACGTGAATTTTCTAATAGTACTGTGCGTAGATTAAATGTTTTAATCAAGGTCTTCCACCAAAAACTGTAATTTAGTGCAAAATCTTTAATTTCTTACAAAAAGCAATATTTGATAAACAATAACAAAATATATTTTCTTCGGTATTAGGTTTTAAAATTAAAATTGTTAATAAATAAATCATTAAATGTCATATATGGTTTTTAGGCATATGCATCTGGTTGCAATATCATAATATTGGCAAGTAATTTTGAAAGGGTTCAAATTATTCCTGGTGCTATATATAACTATGTTCGTGTTACTGCTTTGGACTGCAGTACCGATACGGGTAAAATTGCTGCTTCTTACGAAGATAAAATGTGCATTTTTGAACCCGTTCCGTTAGTAGACAATGTTCATCCAAATCATGGGCTTGAATTTAAGTAAATTTATTTTGCTGTTTTTGTTATATTTTCTACAAGTATATTTTCAGGTGGGTTCAAACCGGGAGCTTCCAAGTATCATTTTATGTAACAGCTCTTTCATGGAATGTAGAAGGTAATCGTTTATTGATTGGTGGCAAATTTTTACAAATATGGAAGGAAAAAAATGAAGTTGAAGACGAAGAAGAGATTCCTGCACGTAATATATATATTTTTTTTTAGTTAAGTTGGAATCAAAATAGGTTAATATTTATTTTAGCCGTAAAATTTGAAATTGGTGGAGGAACAGAATCTAAATCTCCCACAAATGAAGAAGATTCGACTGAAATTTCATCTTCGTGGGAAAATATTTGGGAATGTCAAACAGCAAATCCAGTTCATCTAATGAAATTTAGTCCAGATGGAACTTTATTTGCTACCTGTGGAAAAAATGACCGCCTCGTAAAAATTTGGTATGAACATAAACCAGGTAAAAAACCACCTTTTGTTATGACAATATAACTTAACAGAATTGATTATTATCATTTTAAGATCTTTTTCCATCAAAAAGTGTTGACTTTTTACAATCTAAAAGCTTTTGTGGTGGCCCAAGTACTGAGTTAGACTATGGATTTATTTATATTGCTCATCCGAGAACAGTGACACATATATCTTGGCGAAAGACAAGTAAACACATGCCTAAAGGATCTGTATCAAATATGTTAGTAACGTCTTGTTTGGACAATATTTGTCGTATTTGGGTAGAGACTATATTGCCTGATGATGGACTTGTTAATATGAATCAATTTGATCCACTGGCTTCACAAAATCCTAAATTTCGCACACACCGTCATAAACACCGTTTTATGCAACGTTTAAAACATATGAAGACATGTTTTCACATAAGAAGACATGCAAAAAATCAAGGCTCTTCATTTGGTATTCCAACTCATGATCTTGGGGTTGGAACTATTCCCACATTGCCATCTACTTATTCGGTTCATGATTTTCACTCATATGGATTTCATGGAACAGGTGTGACACCTGCTTTACATTTTCATATAGCTGCATCAATTAATGCAGAAACAGATATACCATTGGTTCCATCATTGCAATCAACTGACCCAGCTTTTCAACCTAATTTTGTTTTGCACTGGCTAAATAACAAAGAGATGTATTTTACATTACAGGCAGAAAATTTATTGCAAGAATTAGCACGTAAAGTAGTAGAAACAGAAGATCAAAATATGTTTTCCCAAAATAATAATAATGATGGAAACTCAGGCGATACCAACAATGAACATGATAGTGGTACATTGCATACAGAGGACATAAGAAAAAAATTGACAAAACTCAAATCTCATTCCCAAGATGATAGTATTAGTGATGAGCTAAATTATCCGTCGAACAGATCAAATTCAATTTGTACAAGTTCTCATGTCGGAGCCCCACTACAACATCATTCATTATCAAATACTACTTCTATTAATTCTTTAGCTAACGAAACAGCTAATCAAATTCCTGATTCATTAGATATGAAAATAGAGTGCTTATTAAGAGATTGGCATCACAGTGGCGACTTACTTTTTTCAATACATCCAATAGATGGAAGTTTTTTGATTTGGGTTGTAGATTGGTTAGATGAATATCACCCAGGTAAATTATATAAATTAAACATTACCGTGTATTGGATATTAGTATAGTTAATTTTAGGTTCTTTTCGCCAAGCTCAAGTTTCATTTTCTACGCGTATACCAAATGCCGTTCCATTAGGAGATGCATATTCTATGTCAATAGATATTAGCTTATATAATACTGGAAGCTCTGTTCTTCAATTTCGCAATATGGTGTTAAAAAATGAAAGATCTGTTAAAGTTAAAAGCTCAAAGACAAACAATGAGGATCCAGAAAATTCTTCTACTTTGCCTAGTGTGATAGAAGAAAGTGATGGTGAAAATATTTTAGACGATGAAAATCGAAATGAAGCAGAAAATCAAAAAGAATTGAAAAATGGACTAACATCCCAAGAAAACGGTATTAAATATTATTTGAATCTTAAAACAAAATTTATAAATACATATAAAAATAAACTAATTTTAGAAGAAGATGATGTGCAGTATGATTATCCATCACCTTCTCCGATTGTATCAATGGTAACAAATCACTCAAATGGAACATTAAATTTATGGCAATTAACATTTTCCGATAAGAGTAAATTTGCACAAGTGTTAAGTATAAGTCATGCTAACAGAATTTCAGGCCATCGTTTCAGAGTAAATGATATAACTTGCCACCCTGTGTTGCCATTATTGTTAACAACATCACATCATAACATTCCAGAAGTACAAGACAAATCTCCGGGGGGATACCAAGCTCATAATGATAATGATGAAGCGATTAATGACACAAATGGTTTTTGTTCTGAGCTTATTTTATGGCGTGTTGATTCTGTTGGACCTTTGTCACAATCAGGGGGTGTTAGTGAACTAGCAAGAATTAACTCTCCTGCATTGTCAGCATTTAGTAACGTAGCATGGATTCCAACGTTATTACCTAGTACAACATTAGGAAATTTGAGTAACTCGCCATCAGCTTGCTTTGTTGCATCAGACGGGAAAAGTTTATGCGTGTATCAAGCCGTTATTGATGCTAGAACACTTTTAGCTGAAATATCAAGCTCAGAACAGAAAACAAGACGCAGTAATTCTTTATTATCTTTATCAACTGAATCGTCATCTGACAAACATAATCCATTCATTGAGTTGCACAAACAAATAAAAATAGTATCTCAACAAAGTACTGCTCGTCCGGGATGTATAATACAACTAAATGCCATTGATGATGCTACTCATGATTGGCAAAACACACAATTTTTGCATGTTTTCCAAGAACAATTGATTACTGGAAAAAAGTTACAAATTTCAACATTTTCTAAAATAGATGAAATGCAACCCGGTTTAATTGATACAAAAATGGAAGCTATGGTAAATCTCCAACGAGATTCAACTTTTGAGGAGCCATTCTATATTGTAATACTAGAGAAAACACAAACTGGGACAACTATTCATATGTGGAGATTAGTTATTGCATCACAAGCCATGAATAATGATGATATAACTGACAGTATGTTGTATGTACCAGATAGTAATATAGTGCAAGACCTCGATGAAACTGAAGCAGGTCATAGAGACTCTACCGCAGGTTTGCCAATAGCTATTTAATCTGAATATTTTAATTTATTTCTGATACTACTTTACAGGATTTGCAACAAATCAAGTTGACGGTAGTAAAGCAAATCAAGTAGAGATACCACATGTTCGTATTACAACAACAAAAGTTTGTACTCAAAAATTGCCTATTCCAGAAAAAGTCGAAGTTGTACACGCAGGTAAGCTTCTTTATTTTTACTTTTAGTAATTCTTGTTATTGAGTTGAACTCGTAATTTCGAGTTTAATAACCATAAAAAGTGAATTTGGCTTATAAAAATTGTTTAAATCATAGAAGTATCATTCTCATTTTTTGTTCATTTTTTTTTATAGCGCCTGCTGCTGGCCATTTGAGTTCTTCATCTATATATCCTGCATGTTTTGCTCCATATATTATAGCAACTGCTTGTTCTGATTCCAGTGTACGATTTTGGAAATGCAATGTTATTGAAGAAGAAACAAGTAAAAATACAATTGCTTACGAATGGAAAGAATGGGAAATGATTCGACGAGATAAAGAATCTAATATAGACGTAAACGGACAACTTTTAAATGTAAGTGCTGCGTATTCTGGGAGAATTGCTTGTGCTTATAAATATGGAAAATCTTTTACACGTCCAACGAAACAAGATCCAGATCAACGCTATATAAATTTGTGTGTCGCAATTTATGAATGTGAAAGTACTGGAGGAAGTGAATGGGTTTTAGAAGACACAATTCACTTGAAAAATATTCACTTACCCAAAATACAGCTTGATCCCCATATTGACCTTAACTACTTGAATAATAATAAGTATTTACAACGAAAACAACGAATAAATCAAGTTTTATCTTCTTTACAAAATGATGAAGCAAGAAGGTACGTCGATATAAGCAGTAGTGATGTATCAAAAACTGGAAATACATTGGTCGCAGTTCCTAGTTTTAGTACTTTACAATCACTCCGAAAAAGTATCACTGAACATGGGAATACTTGTCCAATAACTCAAAAACATCTAGTTCAGTTAGATTGGGTTTCAAAAGAAGATGGTTCTCATATTCTTACGGTTGCTGTTGGTAGTAAAATTATGTTATACACTCCAGTATCAAGTGATTTAGCACAAGCCAATATGAAAGCAATGAAAGAAAGCTTATCCACTAATAGGCCGATTTTACGGAAAGCATCAAGTTTAGCTCAACCCCACTTTATTGACGAAATTCGGTGGATGAAATTGAGGCAGATTGATCTAACCACAGCAGATGGCTTACCAGCCTTACCAATGCAAATTTCGTGGGTAAGAGATGGAATATTTGTTGCCGGAATGGATAGTGAAATGCATGTTTATTCTCAATGGAAAAATCAAAACGCTTCAATATTGCAATTTGAAATTGAAGATTTACATGATAAAAGATGCTTACGTGATGAAGATTTACGATCTCTTGCTCAAGAAAATACCCAAATAAGGTTGACAAATGTGTCATCAATGCCACAACTGTCTAAATTTAGTTCAATCAATCTGCAGATTATAGATAAGAAACGAAAATTGGGAAGTTCTGCTAGCACTGGAGAGATATCAAATAATATTGATTCAATAACTCATGACTACATGGTTGATTTTGGTTTGTTTGAAGCTAGTCGAATTGCTTGTCCAGTGTTACCACAGTATCATCCAAAACAATTAATGGAATTATTGAACTCTGGAAAAATAAGATGGGTAAAGGCAATCTTAGCTCATTTAGTAAGGTGCATCAGTAGTTCGTATTCTGTGAAGGGTAATGGAGATGATGATACAAAAACGAATAAACAAAGAGCTTGGTCAAGATCGAGAACATTAAGTGTGAGTTACGTAGGTGGAAATGCATCTCCATTAGGAGAACCCCGGGGCTCAACAACTCAGATTCCTGAAGAAGTAACGTTAGATTATGCAGAAATAACGTCAATTCCACCTTTGCCTTTATGGATCTTGTTAGCTGCTGATAAAGAATCATTGACAAACTTACAGCAAGTAGAAGACCAACAAAAGGTTTGTACATAAAATTATATCGATAAATAAATTTTGTTATATACTATATATATAATACTTCAATCATAGAACAGATCATCAAGAGTGTTCTATGACTCCAATTTAGTTTTTATCAGCACAGAGATTGAAAAACATGCTGTTACTCAATTTGAGTTATATCGAAAACTACATGATCAACAAATTAGTTTAATATGTATATTGTTGGAAAGAAGACTCATGAGATTAAACGACTTTAAGGATACTAGATCAGCCAAAAATAAATTATGACTAACAACTTTGTTTTTATTCATAGATTTTGCGAGATCTTTGATGGCTATGAGCATGTTTTCAATCTTTGTGCTAACAGATGACGAAATGTGTCATTTATATGGAAAATTTCAAAAATTCATGTCGCAACTTTTTGACGTGATATAGAAAAACTGTAAGACTGTAGACCTCAGAAAGATTCGTCTGATCTCAGTATAAAAGGGTCAAATGTTCACAATATTTGCACTGTACGCACTGCGAGTATTTGGCAAAGTTCCATATATGCTAGGTGCAAAAAATAGATTTGAAAATTCTTTTTTACCGATCTAATTGTTATAGAATTTTGCGTATGTACATACAGAAAATACGTACAAAAAATTTCAATTTATATTTGTCATACTATATGAGGAGCAAGTACTACAATAAGCCCATTTGAGGCTTTAGTGGGAAAATGCTCAACTTACAATCTATCTATCTACTGTTCAGAAATTATAACTATATTGGAGTAATAATACTTTTTTTCTATTTGCTGTACGGTGTTATATATTTTTTTTAAAGTTTTCATGTAATATCAAATAATAAGTATTTATTTATTTACAAGATTTATTAATCAAAAAGAGCGCGGAAGTGTTAATACAGGATTTTTTTAAATTTTATAATTCTTTGATTATTATAAATTATTAAATTAATGTAATATTATATAAAAAATTAATGAATTTAAAAGAATAAAATAAATTCCTAAAGTTTATAGTGATTCTACCTACAGGGTTGAAATTAAATTTGCTACTGATTTTATGTGCATTTTCTCTATTTACTCAGTGTAAAATACATAGAAATTTTCCGAAATTATTCTGTTTTTGTTTATTATAATTTATTTTTATTTAATAGGATTACAACGATCTATTCGACACGACTATAGAAGATGAATCTTTAGACGAATTATTACAAAAGGACTCTGAATCGCCTTCACGTTTTGATAGACGTCAATCAATTCCTGAAAAACAAAGTCTATCACATTTCGGGCCACGTCAAGGTCAGCTTCTTTCTCGTTTACTTACTCATACTCATTTACCCGGTTTATCTTCACTCGACCAAATGCATTTATTGGCTTTAGCAGATACTGTTTCTACATGTAATACAGATTTTGCCGAACGTTTTGCAATAGATGCAGCTAAAAGTGCAATTGCAAAAGAAAATCTAAATGGATCCGCTGATAACGAAACATTATCTACAGATTCTATTGATGATTGTGGATTAAGATTTTTGCTAGCAATGAAGCATTATAATTACTTGTTAAGATGTTTACCTTTGTCTCAAAGAAGTCAATTTCAAAAACAAGGAGTCGGTACAGCTAATATTGTTTGGGCTTTTCATTCAGAAAGTGAAGAGGAATTGCTTAATTTGATTCCATCCTTTTCAAAAAATCAATGCAAGTGGTCAACTTTAAAAGAATTAGGGATAGGTTATTGGCTTAGAAATATAACAATATTAAGGCAATGTTTTGAAAGACTCGCTAAAGCAGCTTACCAAGCGAAACAAGATCCTTTGGATGCAGCAATTTACTATTTTGCAATGAAAAAAAAATCTGTTGTATATGGACTCTTCAAGTCGAAACGTGATGAAAAAATGACCACTTTCTTTTCAAATAATTTTAGTGAAGATAGGTGGCGAAAAGCTGCATTAAAAAATGCATATGCACTATTAGGTAAACAGCGTTTCGAACACGCTGTAGCATTTTTTTTATTAGCCAATTCGTTGCATGATGCTTTGGAAGTTTGTTTAACTAAACTTGAAGATTTACAACTAGCTCTTGTTATCACAAGACTGTATGAAGGTGAACATGGAAATATGGTGTTGCCTACATATAATAAATTAATTTATCAAGAAATATTAGGATGTGATACGGAGGGAAATAATCAAGATTTAGGTGATAATATTTTTTTATTCATATTATTATCATTAAATTTCAAAATAATCCATTTATTTTTAAGATCGGGCGCATCCAGATCCTTTTCTTCGATCTATGATGTATTGGATACTTAAAGATTACTCAGCAAGCCTTAGTACTTTGTTGGAAAATAATGTTGGCCATTTGCATCCGGCATATGAGGATGATGATCCATTATTTAAAAGTGATTCTACACATACAACAAATCCAAATGTTTTTAACTTTTACGTTTACCTGAGAACACACCCTCTTTTAATACGTCAACATATTGCTTCAACAGCACAAGAAAAGCGAAAAGCACAAGTTGTTTTAGCTGGTTTTAGTTATGGATCGGACAATAATACAAGAGGAAGTAGTCAATCAGCAGATAAGCAATTATTATTAGAGGACACAATCACCCCACTAGAAAGGCAACTTTATTTTACAACTGCTCATGGACACTTCAAAGCTGGATGTCCAGCACTCGCACTTGAAGTACTTAACAAACTTCCAAGTAAAGTGGTTGATCATGATATTAACAGCCAAAGTGATGAGTTGAGTCAGGAGAAAGTTGATCAACATATTCAAATCAATACGGGAATTCTCGATTGGGACAAAGCAAACAATAAGAACGAAACGGCTGAGAGTCATACAAGCGAATCTATAGATTGGGGAGCACCAGTTTCAAAGCCATCAGATACTGAATTTAAAATTGTTTGGGAAGATGATGATGTAGAAAGTGATGGAAGTTCGAATGACAAGCTTGATAAAGATGAAGTAAAAATAGAAAGTAACTTGAAAAATGTATTGAAAAAAAATATAAATGAGAACAATGGTTCAAAACAACTAGATATAATGGCACAACAGCTCAAATTTATTGCATGTTTAAAAATATTAATGGAAGAATTATCAACTTTGGCAACAGGTTATGAAGTTGATGGAGGTCAGTTACGATATCAATTGTATGTTTGGTTAGAGAAAGAAGTAGAAGCTCTCAAACAACTTTGCAACTATAGTAATGCTAATGTGGAATGTTACTCGAAAGACGAAAATTCAAACTTAGATAATACACAAAATGACTTTGATACACCAATTTTAAGCAATAAATTCGGACATGATAAGCCTACCCTCCATGAAATTCTATTGCAGGAAAAACAAGATTTTGAAGCAAAAGTTCAAAGAGCAGCTAGGCGGAAACGGTGGCTCAAAGCAAACGAAACACTTCTCAGAACATTATTAAGTTACTGCAGCTTACATGGAGCCTCAGGTGGTGGATTAGCATCTGTTCGAATGGAATTAATTCTATTATTACAAGAATTGCAGCAAGAAAAAACACAACAACAACTACTAAGTCCTTTGCCATTCCCTACAACTTTGCCATTACTTAGTGCATGCGTAGCTGGAAATAAAACTGTTATAGCTGATCCTATCAGAACTTTACAGGTGATTTAAAACATTATTAGAACTTATAAACATTAATTTTTTTTTTATTATATTTTTAAGGCACATACACATGATATGTTACAAACTATTGTAGGTCTGAGAACCCCTACTGCAACATTAAAAACTGCTTCAGAAATATTTGTACTACAAAATCTTGCTGTTGCCTTATCAGCATGTATTTATCAAAGCTTATGTGATTCTGACAGTTTTAGCGTCAAACAAATATCTTATGAAGGTGGGCATCATAGCCCTGGAATGGAAAACTTAGCAAAATTAAATGCGAATTGCCAGAGTACTCATTTAATGTCAAATGCTGCTTTACAACGACGCCGTCGTAAATATTCAACAGATGAACCGTTAAGTGTTTGTACGGCTCCATCGAAATGGCCTGGAGTTACCAACTTACGTGCCCTTCTAGCACGCGAAAAAGATGATGATATTCCCAGATTAAACGTTCTTCTTTGTGAGTCATTCATAGCAACATATATGGCACTTTTAGTTTGTGCCCTATCATCTTGTGACTGTCATACATTATATCGCTTGTCAGCTCATCAGTTTAATGACATCACTTGGGCTTCATTGTTTGGAGGAGGTGTTAAAAAACTATTACGACAACCTACTTCACATGCTCAAGCAGCACAACAAGTTGTTCAATCACAAATACAACAAGAAAGCTTAGAATCCAACATCCCAGAAGGAGGTGTATGGAACACTGTTACATCTCTTACAATGCAACGAGTTAAATTAAACATGAAACTTTTAGGGAATTTTACTGGTCCCCAGAATTCAGTAGCTATGAAAGAAGATAAACCTACGTATCGAGAACAATTTTTATCTCCTGAATTTTCAATGCTATCTTATCTTATGATGAAACCTATTTTGAATGGTAAAATTTAATTTATATCCTTAATTATTTAATGAATATCTATCTATTATAATTTATAGATGATAATACCGAAGATGGTTATGATACCTCAAATAGTGTTGAATCAGATGAAGAATATGATGATGACGATGAAGATGTGTTTTCTGGAAAAATTATAAATACAAACAAAAAGGAAGAAAAAAAAGAAAATACTGAGCACTCTAATGCTAATTCCATGTCATGGGCTATTATGCGTTTAGCTATTATAAAACTAGCTCAGTCTCAACTTCAAACTTTTATTAATATTGCTGGAATAGAAATGCAAGGTATGTCTTCTAAAAAAGTATATTTTCAATATATTTGAACAAATTTATTCATAGAATTACCTGTTGCGAGTCCTCTTGTTCATGCAATATTAAGATCCCTATCTAAATGGCAGGATATTTTAATGGAAGATATTGAATCAAAAGGTCCAGTTTCACAAAATTATATTCCCGGGACATACGTAGAAACAGAGGCTGTTGGACCAGCAATACACAAATACAGAACATTATTAGAAAAACAAAATACACCATTTGTTGGTACTTAAAATATAAAAATTTAGTATAATGAATTTTATTTCTTAATTTTTTCATATGCTGTGATTAAAGGTAGCTCTTCAGGTCCTGCAAAGAGACTTTGGAACTTTTTAGTAAGACAAGAAACGGTTCAAGATGTATTCATCAGAGCAATTTTTGGTAAACGTAAATCACATTCCGATGAAGAACCCAATTTAACTGGTATTTGTACGTTGGATGGATCCGGAGTTGGTGTTCAAATGAATCAAAATTCATCCAACACACCTGAACCTGTACGAATAATTCATAAAGACCAAGAGTCAATATCTGCTTTTTGTACTAATCCTACAAACACTGGTTTGTTGGCACTTGCAACACCACGAGAATTGCAGGAAATAGATGTTACATTGCTATTAAATTCTCCACATTGGCTTGAAGATGAGTGTGAATTGGACATTATGAATTTAAACAAAGACTCTGATCAAATACCAGCCAGTAGTTTTCTCGTTGTTCAAACTCCATCTGATAAGTAAATACTTCTTACAAGAATCAATTAATCATTTACTTTCATAAAATATTGACTTTAAAATAATTTTATTATTTACAAAATTTTTAACTTTTCTTCGTGTAGACAAATTTTGAATGCACAACAATCTTTGGTTCAAAATTATGGACCATCATCTCAAACGCAAAGTGGAATTGCTAGTCAATCAGGACGTGGTTCGTCATTGGTAAGAATTCTTTTTCTGGTGATATTTTTAAGCCAATTAATCAACTTGTATAATGGATTTCAACCAAATGAAATTGGTCAATATAAGAGATGCGTTTTATTGTTTGAAAACCATTTTCCAGGAGACTTGTTCTTCTGTTTAGAAATCATCTAATCATTGTGTTGTTGTATCTTATTTTATTTTCTGTGCTGCAATATTTTTCTTATTTGATGAAAACATTTGATTTGTTTTCAAAGGCTAAGGGAGTCACATTTCCAGGCAGTCATTGTACTAATTTTGTAAAACTGGTTATTGAACGTTCAAAACATTTATTGAAACCGGTATAAAGTTTATCCTCCTTTCTTAATTTTTATTATGTTTATTGCAAAGTGGTAGTTTATGATATTACATTTTGCGTTCCATTTATTTCAGTTAATAAGTTTATGCTCTTAGACTTAAAGTAATATTTCATAGATCAGTTGTTATATATAATATTTGATCGAACAATTTATTTTCCACTACTTTTTTCCAACAGTCGCAATCCATGTAGATATGTTAATACATGAAGAAGTTAGATTTTAGACATATCTTAAAATATATTAAATATGAATAGGCGCCCACGACGGCCAAGAGAGTACGTTGATTCTATGATTTAATACCGAAAATAAATTGATCGAAACAATATTACAGATATTTTTTATCATTAAAATATGTTTTTTTTTATATCCAATAAGTTTTCATGAAAAAAAAATAATTATGTGGCTAAAGGATGTTTTTGTGAGTCTGTATTAAAAACTTAACAGTTAAAGCATTCAAAACGAAATATAAAAAAATTATCAAATGTTTCAAAACTTATTAAAACTTTTCAAATGAACCGTAGCTGAAAGCTATTTGTATATAGTTTTTGTTTGCTTTCCTAGTTAAAAGAAATATATTTATTTTTTTTTCATGCCATATCATTTTTAAATTGGTTTTTTTTTAAATATATTTAATCGCAAATAGCAATAATTTTCAAATATTATGTCAGATGATTTACTCTTAAAATAAGTTATCTCTCTGTTATTTACATCTTATTCATACAATTTTGGAACAATCAAAATTAAAAAAAAAATATATAATTTGTTAATATTGTCATTTTTATTTTCATTGATATTGAAAAAAGAAGTCAGAATATTTGCTAAATTATTGCAAATCGTCGTCTTATAAATCTTAGTGTTTCAAAAAGCTTCCTTCCCGGAATCTGTCACAGTAGATGGGAAAAAGCTCATGAGATTATAACTGAATGAAATTATTTTCATTAATAATGAAGGTGATAAAACACAAAGTAGACAATATAAAGAGAATGTGTGCTCATCCATTAATGCCATTGTATTTGACTGGAGGACAAGATGGGTCAGTACAAATGTGGGAATGGGGACATCAACAGGCTGTGTGTATTCCAAGACCCCCAGGTACTTTTGCAAAAGTAACAAGATGTAGGTTCTCTCAACATGGAAACAAATTTGGGGTTGCTGATGGAGACGGAAATTTAAGTCTTTGGCAAGCTAGTTTAGCATCACAATGCAATAGATCTTTTTTTGTAAGATGGCAACAAACTTTCAGTTAGAATGAATTAAAAATAATAATTTATTTTTTTCAGAATTATCAATGTCATAATAAAATTTTGAGTGATTTTGTTTTTCTTGGTTCATGTAGTTTAATTGCTACTGGTATTTAATTGAATTTGTTAACGTAAAAACATGTCACATACTTATATTTTACAGCTGGACACAGCTCAGAAAACAAAAATGTCTGTATTTGGGATACATTGTTGCCTCAAAAGAAATCTTTAATAACATGTAAAATCAGGATAGTTTTTTTTTGCAACAACAAATTTAATATTTTATTCTTTTTTAGCATTCACGTGTCATGATCAAGGTGCATCCGCATTAACATATGCACCACAGCATCAGTTATTAATATCAGCTGGTAAAAAGGGTGATGTTTGTTTGTTCGATATGCGTCAAAGAGTATTAAGACATCGTTTTCAAGTAAGTTCAGAGTATCCTTTTTATTTGACTCAATTTTAAGATAACTTGAAATCACAGGCACACGATAATGCAATTAAATGCATTGCATTAGATCCCCATGAAGAATTATTTGTCACAGGTTCAGCTGATGGTGATATAAAGGTAGTTGAATATTATGTGAACATATTTATTATTTTTAAAATATAAATAAATTATAGGTTTGGGGACTTTCTGTACATTCTCAACTATATTCGTTCATGGGTGAACATGCACGTAGTAGTTTTTTCAAACATATAGGGCAAGGTGTAACACAGTTGCATCTTGACCAATCTGGACGTTTGTTTTCTTGTGGTGCTGATGGTTCTATGAAAGTAAGACAATTACCTGATAGAGAAACAATAGTAAATTCAATTTATTAAAGTAAAATACGTGATGCGCTTGGTTTCACCCCATAAGTATTTTAATGATAAAATTACGTATAATATTACTATGTTATAATGAACATTTTCCATTTACATGAAAACATATTGAATTGGCGACACTCGTCACATATTAACTAATAGAAAGCTTAACTATATAAAATAAATCGCTATAGCCAAAAAAATAATATATTTCTGTTAAATTTTAGTCATTTATGAATTAAATATTTTTGAATTAATTTTATTCCTTTAATATTAAGGCCAAGGAAAGAATGTTATAGGAATAAAGTTCCACTCCTCATCATTTTTACTAATTTTTATTACATATATTTTTTTTTAATACTTCTAAAATCAAGTGACTAATAAATATTCATTTTTTTTTGTACTTTGTTTAATTTTAATTTGCTCAATTTCTTTAAAGAAGACCAAAAACGCGTCTGAATACAAATGATTGCTATAATAATTGTGAACTCGTAGCACAAGTACAAGATTACGTATTTTGAAAATTGAGAAGAGAAGAGAACTAACTTAATTTCTTTTGCAACCCTGAAGAAGAGCCATTAACTCAAAAATTGTTCAAAATAATCTCTTTTTTACATAGATGAAAATTATTCGATATAAGACAAAAACTTATGTTCTTTTTTTTTCAATATACAAATGAAAAAATATATACACCGTACCCCATGATAGTTTTCCGAAAAATGCAACTTTATACCAAAAACATTCTTTCCTCGGCCTAAAGTGCTTCATATACTATTATTCGATTAAATAAATATTGTTGTGGTTTTAACATAAGATTGGTCTAAATTTCATATTATAGTTCTACTTAACAAATGAATCTATAATTGAGGGTTTAGAGATATATAAAGACACATTATCTTAAATAAAACCTTGATCTTATGACAAGAGTAAAACGTTTAGATTAAAATCAACTGTTAAAAAATAAATAAAAAAAAAACAAAATTACTTGCATATTGTGAAAACTATTAAGATATTTGAAACTGCTTAACAAAATCACACGTTTGAGAAATTCCGACACTCGTCAAAAAGATTTTTCAATCCTGATTATTTTCCACTTTGAAATTTTAAAATCCACTGATTCGTTTTTGTTTTATGAAATAATAAAATTTGTATGGAATATTCTATGCGAATTTCATAAAACAAAAACGAATCAGTGGATTTTAAAATTTCAAAGTGGAATCCAGATTGGAAAATCTTTTTGGTGTGTTTAGGGATTTCAGCCAAGTATGACATCGATTTTTTTTGCTAAGCAGTGTTATTAAAAATACAAAGTAAATACAATGTGCAAATACCATGAAATACCCTTATTTGGGATCTCTTACTTAAAAACATATAATACAAATAAAAATTAAATTGTATTGTCTAGGTGTTCATCCTTTGATTAAAATTTAAATAAAAATCATCAGTTAAGAGTTGTTTTAAAATTAAATGATTTTTTTATTAATTTCACACGGTTTTTTTATGATATTGCTTATTTTTTTTTGGTTTTTTTTTTAAAATCATTTAGTTCATCCGAAACTTGTTGTAGCCTCTTTTCACCTCTAAATAAATATTTAAATTTCAAAAATCTTTTTTACAATCTTCATTAAAATAAACTTACATTTTTACGGATACAATTTTGGATTTTGTATTCGAAAGTGCTTTCTTCCACTCATTTTCATTACCCTTTATAGAATATTGACTTAAGTCTTCTTTTTTGAGTTTCAGTAAATCTTTCTTCTGTTTCTTCTTTAACTCGTTAGCTGCAGTTTCAAGTTCATTATTTAATGATTCACATAATGGAATATTATTTTTCAAATTAACGTCTTCCTTAATTTTTTCCGCTATGTTGACTTCCATAACTTCAACGATTGCTTTTGTTAACTTTTTAATGCAGTCATAAAATTTTGCAAGTATCTGACTACCTGGCATGTTGAATTCAGTCGAGAGCTGATCTATAGATTTATTCTGTAATCCTACCCCTAGTATAATTGCCTTTTGTAATGAATCAATATTTGCATTTAGTTTTGAAGAAAAGTATAATAATGACAAATCTATTGTTAAGTCTAGTATTAACCTGTATTCAACCTGATTACGACAATATGATTCCAACCGTTGGATATCGTGAGAGAAAAAAATTGTATCGATGACGATTTGTGTAATTGTTTCATTTTTTAGTGTAACCGATTTATGCTCAAGTAATGACAAACATAATCCAGTGTTAAATTTTGAAAATGATTTACCCAATAACTTTAATATTCTGCGTCGAAAGTCCTTGTAATAGGCTGCTAACCAACTGTTTTCTTCGTTTTCATTGTAACTTTTAACGTTAAGTGAATTTATCATTATACAAGAATGTTCACCAGTTAATTCGTTAGACTTTTGGCTTCGTTAAAATAAAATAAATGTATACTTAATTTTATATTTTTTCACATAAAAAATTCAAAAGTACCTCAAATAAACAGGAACAAATTTTTGACTTTTCCAGAATCTTAAAAGATCCGAAGTTAATCCAAAACAAGTTCCTATATAATCAAGTTTTTCGGGTTTTCGTTCTGATAACCTTTTTAATAAAGTTGGGATATATTTTTTTGGAGCGATATCTTCTTGAAGCAACATATTTGAACTGTAAATATTTTCTTCTACATTTGACTCTAAATGAAAAAATAAATAAAAAATAAATATTAAAATAAAAATATGGCATTAGGATTAACCTGTATGATCCATTTCTTCTTCTAAAAGAATACATGGTATCTTTCCTTCGTAATAGTCTTTCAAAAGTTTTAAAGCTTTTTTACCATATCCCATCTATAGAATTATAAGAATTAAAGGAAAGTCATACAAATTTGCAGTAATTTACCCTTTGATAGTTAGGATGAGTTGCAATTCTAACTATTCGTGCACCAGCTAGTTGAGCAAAATCTTTGTCCCCATATTGTTCTGTAATATTCCATGGAATTAAATCTCCAGCATTTTTTGTGTTTCTATTCATAGAGTTTTCAATTTGTTGTCCGGATATTTGTCCTTCCATACATATTTGTATGACAACTAAAATTTCTGGCAAAGCATCCAATTTTGATATCGGTCCTTTAAAATAAGAAATTTATAAATTTGATCTTCAAAAACTTATAATAAATAAACCTAATAAACAAAACAGATGATGCGCTGGTGCATCACCTAACAATTGAAGATCATTAGGACTATTTTTGTAATGAGAAGAGACACAAATAGCCATGAACCTATGAAGAAATGCTTCTGCTGCTTTATGGTAAGAAAATAAAGCATCTCTGTCAACGTAATATAGTTCACATGCATCAGGGACAGGGCACCCAGAACTTAATGATGGGAGTATAGTATCATCTAAGCATAAAACAGATGTAAGCCAATTTTCTATAGCATCATTTTCAGCATATCTGATTGACTCATGTAATTTGATCTGTTAAACGAAACAAAGTTTCTGTAATATTCAAACCCCTTTAGTTTAAGATAAACGTTTAAATTATTACCGGTTCCGGGGCGTTATTTTCTTTTTGCAATTGTGATAACAACTTCAGACTTAATGATCTTCCAGTTCCTTCATAACCATTTATAGTAGACGCCATGAATATTAAATATGGTCCTAACATATTTTTAACTAATGGTAAAGGAATTGCTGCAGCCTCGTCTATTATTAATAAGTCTGCACTATTTAATAGGTGAGCATCCGTAGGAGAAATATATTGAATTGTCTGTCGATTATTTTTTGTTAAATTAATCCGAATTATTGCTTTGTTGAAATCCGGATTGGTTGACCGTATTATTGTGTAATCTAAATGTTCTTGATACTCAAGTGAGTCAAATCCTTTTAAAATAAATTCAAAAAGCGTAACCAAGTTATCTGGAGATGGTGATGTAACAAACACATTTATGTAACCAAACGCAATTGCAGCTAAAAAAATAGTTTTCTATATTCGTAGTATTCTAATGATATAAAGTAATATATTTTATAAAAAAAAATGAATTTTATATGCATTTTTGACATTAACATGGACTTAATATATAATACTAAAATAGATTACAAACCTGCAACACTAAGACCCATAGCGGCCGATTTTCCTCGACCCCTAGCTGCAGTTAAAGATGTAGGAGGTCTATAAAATTTTTAATTGCTTTTTGAAAAAATTAAAAAGGAATAGTTAACTACAAACCGCAACGATTTATTTGTCAATGTATCGATAAATTGAGACACAGCTTTTGCTTGGTCATACGTTTTGCATAAATTTATTAATTGTCCTGCAGGTGGTGTATCTTTTAATGTGTCTTTCAGAATCTTTAGCCGATCAACATTTTTTTGAGATTGATTATTTGCGATCTAAATAAAAATTGCTAATTGATTAATTGATTTTTGTTTTTTTTTACTCACATATTCATTCTCAACATTTGCTGTTTTAGAGCTAATAGGCAAAATTGACAAGTGATCATCAAGTACTAAACATCTATGACAATCAGCTAATGACAAGATCAATCGTTCATTAAATCGACATGTTATATTTGGATGTGATTCAGTTTTAAATTTGTTGTGAACATCCATATTTATATTGAAAAGTTGTTTGAGCGATGAAACTGTTTTCAATAATAAAATTATCAAGCCTCCTCCCTCAACAGTTTCAATCGTTCGTGCAAGAATATTAGGTGTCAGAGCTTCGAAATCTTGCAATACACAAACACCATAAGTTCTGCCTAAAATTGTATGTGTATCTTTATAGTAACGTCCATGAATTGTTGTAGAAACTCGGAAAGCGTCGAATAAATCTGCTTCATTCAAACTAATTTTTCCAGTCTGTATTTTTTTAATTCTTTTTTTACCGTGGCTGAAATATTATATACATAAATATTATTAATCATTTCTATAAAATAACTTCCTATTCTTCAATTACCTAGAAATGGCTTCATCTTTGTTCTTATAACACCATAGCACAGTAGGCCTTTGTTTTACAACTGTTTTTGTCAACATATCGTAGAGTATTGGCACCTATTTAGAATTATTTGTTAAATTTAATGTTTTAAATTCAAAATAAAATAAGGTATCACACAGGATCTAGAAAATGCCTGTTTTGAGTTTTGTGAAAACTTAAGTTTGCAATTAATTTTTATGTTCCAAATTTATTCTAGTTCTAAAAACATTAAATAAAACAGCATTTTTAAGTATCTAAAATAGTTGATATCATTTAATTATAGTATGTAAAAACATTCTTTAAGGAGAAATAATGTAAATATTTAATTATATTTATACAAAATTATTATATTTGAATAATGTTTCACCTGATCTCTGCCTTTATCCCCTACAATTACAAACATTGATCTGTGTCCAAATCGAACCCCATTTTCAATTAGGATCCTAATACGGTTATCAATTTTTTTCTTAACCATTTTAATGTTTCCTTATTATTTAATGTTTTAAAAAAATTTTACTTTACACTTTGTTTATAATCAACACGTGCAAAAGTACCCTCTAAATACAATACCCTAAAATAGATATGTGTAAGCGACGGGAAAATTTTCTTACTATTGACGAGAATGTTTTTTTTTGCGTTTTCAGATATATTTTTGACCATAATGAGAAAAGTCCATAGAATTTATCATTGATATGTGAAAATTTTCCATACAAAGTTTCCGTATGTGATTCTCATAGAAAATAGTGTCAATATAAAATACTGGAATAGCGTAAGCTACAAATATTACGTACGCTGTATTTCTTATACAGATGCATATAGGTTTTTTTATTCGTAAGGGTTTTTCATTCGCTCAAATACTGTGTAAATTGAGAAATTGTTCTCTTGATTTTTATTTCATTTCATAAAAATAAATTATTTTAACCATCATAAGAAAAATAATAAATTATTAATTTTTGTCTCATCTGAAATTAAGTGAATTTTGAAAATTTATATCAATTTAAATAATTATTTCATTTAAAAATAAATATTTTTTATTTACAATGAATAAAATAGTAAATACGTCATATCGTACGATTAAAAACGATCTGTGATTGGTCGATGAAAATCGTATGTCAAGTAATGGTTTACCGCTAAATTGCATCAGATGAATTTTGCATAATTCATTTTAAAAACACTAAAGAAATAATCAAAATAAAAACAAATTTAAAAAAAAATGGAAAATACTAGTTGGGAGAGTTTTGATAGTAATAAAATGGATTTAGATACTTCATCTAACTTCCAAGGAACTGATTTAGATGTTAATGAAATATCTGATGATATGTTCCAAATAAATGATGATAAATTGATTGGCATGGTTGGTGATGACTTTCTTACACAATTTGGCTTAGAAGATTCTTTCAATAATGAATTATTTAATACGGACACGTCTACTTCAACTCAGTCTAGTGAAGATAAAGAAGAAGGGTATAATTTCAGTGATAGATGTGGATTAACTCAAACAATTCCAGATTTGTTGCATTTACCTATGAATAAAAATGAAAATGAGCGAAAAGACATTAAAAAAGAGAATGCTAAAGCACACAAAAACATAATAATACAAGAACAGAGTTCAAATCTTAATCACCCCACCCTTATACTTCCAATAAATACTATCACATCTTCATCTAACTTAAGCCAAATTCCACAAATAAAGCCAACTGTACAACAACAAAAAATTGGTAAGATACATCAACTTGTTCAAAATAACATTTTTTTATATGTTTGTTTTTGTATCAGGTTTGCACTCAACTGTTGTGCCAACTCCTCAATTAGTAGCTATTCAAAGTATGCCAACTGTTATGTACAATTATACAGAAGCTAATGGTGCAATCAAATCACAAGTTTGTATTTCAACTCTATGTAAGTAGCATTATGATCTAAAAATATATATTTTATTTTATAGAACATACATTTGGTCAACACATCAGCGGGTGCTATACTTACGACCGGTATTCCAGTTGTTTTCGATACTGAGAGCTCAAAAGTGCACCACAGTAGGCCTGGAAGAGAGGGAAAACGATCAGCACATAACGCAATTGAACGCCGTTACAGGACTTCAATTAACAGCTGTATATGTGAACTAAAAAGTATGCTTGTTGGGCGTGATGCTAAACTTCAAAAGTCTGGAATACTCAGAAAAGCGATTGAGCATATTAAATTTTTAGAGAGTCAAAATAAGCAGTTAAAGCAGGAAAATATGGCCCTAAAGATGCATTTGACCAGTGAAAATAAAGATAATTTAAAAGATTTATTGACAAATACAAGTAAAATTACCAATACGATGGGAGATCTAACTCCTCCACGCAGTAGTGATGAATCTAATCCATCTTTCTCGCCTCCTCACTCTGAAAATTCTCTACCAGCTTCCCCATATAGTAGTGATGATGGAGGAAGTTTTCGTGGAATGGCCCCTCATACAAAACTAACACTATGTATGTTTATGTTTGCAATGTTGGTAATAAATCCGTTTGCTGGTCTTTTAAGAAATGATTACTATGTCGAAAACGATCGGGAATATATTCCAGGAAGACGAACTATCTTAAAAAGCAATGGTAAGCAATTATAAGCAAAATTACGTTCATCATGTTAGTTAGATTATTTCTTTTAGATGATACAACTTCGCCTTGGATGAACTTAGGATCCTATTTAGTAATTTGGATTTTTAATCTGTTAATTTTTTCGTTCTGTATGCTTAAATTATTATACAATGGTGAACCTTACCTTGTCCGAGGCTCAAAAGATTCTCTAAATTTTGAAAAGACTTTACAAGCCGCTGAAGTTAAATTTTCAAGCAACATCTGTAGTTCAAAACTGTACGATGAATATTGCTCATGCTTATCTATATTGGGTTTAAAGCTGCCTAAGTTAAAACTTGAAAGAAGTGTTTGCATTGTATGGCAATTTTTCCGAATAGTGTTATTTGCCATATTTGGAAAATTTATTACAAAGAAAACTAACTATTCTAAAGATAAACTTGATATTTTATATTCGGCAAAGCAGTTAGCTCTTGTTTATCATCGATTGAACCAGTTAAGTTTATCATCCAATATAGATGAAAAAAATGGACTTTTGACATCATTGTATTCTATAAACATGACTGAAGTTGCAAGTAGTATTATGGAACCAGCTCAAGTGGTAGAAATATACCTTACGGCTGCCCTCAGAGCCAGTAAAGATGTATGTAAATTTTTTGGCAGGTATGTAAATATGTTTTAAGAAAAAAAAATTAAAATGTAACTTATTTATAATTATAAAGATACTACCTACTAAAAGCTAAAAGATACACAACAACGCTTGAAGTTATTTCTGAACATAATTGGGCATTTACATCAAGTGTTTATCGGTTTATTTTATCACAAGAGTTTGAACACATTAATGAAGAAAGGGAAGAGACATATTTATTTTTTGAAAAGACAATCCATTTAAATCCTTTAAAAAATGTTCTAAAGGTAAATTCAAGTAAGAAGTAAAAGAAAAATAAGTAATTTTATGAAATTATTTCAGAAATATCGCGTGTTTTTACTGGAAAAATGTTTGAAATGCTTGGTTGGAATCAGTAACGCAAAGAAAAGTGAGACATTAAAAATGAGTGAAAAGAACCAAAAATCTCAATTTGAGCGTGTAATTTATTACACTTCATTATATAAAGATTCAAAAAGTGAAAGTAAGCTTATTTGACTGTTCTACCCATGATTTTCAAAACTGAACAAACGTCATTAATGTCAAATAGAGACAAACGCATTTTTATGTTTTACTGTCGTAATTATGCCGTAACTTTTAAACGCTTCATCCTACAAAAAAACTGCACTGCTTCTGACACACGTTTTGTTTTGAAAAATATTTCATTGTAGAAATTTCGTTTGTGTCGTTTTAAAAAATGCGATTTTCTTGAAGGAAATGGAGAAGTATTTTACCAACCTAATTTACTCATAACGTGCAAAATTTAATACTCGATTATGAGTTAACAATAACTCAATTTTGCACAAAGTGTCGTTTGTTCGGATTTGAAAAATATGTGCAGTGTTTGTTTATTAAACTTTTTTCGATTATATCATATAATAAAAGAAGTTGAAATTTATGTTTTTTTTTTAATTTTAGATGAAGAAGATCATTTAGGTGACTGGTGGTGTGATTTATTTAGAATTGTTGCCTACTGGTCATTGGCAGAAGATAAAAAAGCTATTGATTTATATAAATCTATAGGAAATGTTCCTAAATATTTGTACGACAATTTACTATGCAAAGCTTTAATAGCAGCCTTTAGTGCTAAATGTGAAATAATGTAAGATATATTTTAAAACGCAAAAACTTTTATGAAATATTGTTTTTCTAGTGATTCTGAAGAACTAGACGGATTATCGGTAATGCATCATTGCGATATTGCTAGTCAATTTTTGAAAGAAACTTTGGATAAGAATAACAGCAACAAAGATATTAAGAAGGTATCAATATCAACTGCTCAACAATATATCATTTACTGCTTTTGTTCTGAATGCATTGTAGTTGCATTTGCGTCTTTTTTAAATAGGCAAGTACGTCTGCAATGCAATTAGAATACAAGTTAAATCATCATTTAAGAGTATATATATTTTTGTATCCCAAATATTAATTTTAAAATATATTTTTAAAACTTTTCAGTTACTTCAGTTACTTATATGTGATTGGATACTTGAAACTCGTTGGTCTTTGTATGAAATAGAAAACAAAGATGACTGTATTCGTATTCCCTTAGAGACATTATCTAAATTTCAAGCTGATTTAAATTTATTTAGAATAATAATTCAAGAATTTCCGGTAAGTCAAACAAAAAATTTTGTTAAAAGCTAAAATATTTAAAAGTTAAAATAGTAGAAGGTTTAACTCTTTGACGTCCAAGTTTTAACCGTTGAGAATTTTAAAAAATCGTGTTCTAGGAGTTGTAGATTATGTGAAGAAATTTATAGAAGAAAAACTTGAGTTTGATATAAAAATTTTACAGGAGAAGCAATTGAGTCCGATAGTAATTCGTACAGAAACGCTGTATGTAAAAGAAAACTTCATGATTTGTGCGATGTTTTTATACATAAAATCTTTGATTTTGAAAATTTTTTTAAAATTATTTGGTGGAATTGTTTACTTCTTTCTTCTGCTTTCTCAATATTTTAGTTGCAAATCATTTCCAGTATATTTTAATGAAAAATTTTAGGGTTTAAGTGATGGTACACATATGTACCACGGAACGTCAAGGAGTTAAGGGCCAGGTATATAAGAAGGCTTTTTCGGAACATAATCATAATAAAAATTAAGAGAATATAAGAATCCTGCGACGAGGGTTCGAATCCAGTTCCGGGCATGAAAATTAATTTGTGTTTGCCGAGTTCAAAATGTGCTTTAGTTTTACTTAGAATACATAAAAGTATACTGGGATTTTTAGAAACGCAAAGTGAATCCTGATTGTAACTGGGTCGGATAACAGTATAAATTATAGATCCCACTCGGTTAGACCAAACATAAAAGCCGCTAATTGTGGAAGCTTGAGCTGAAATAGTAAAACCATTGGGTCCGCGACATAGAACTCGGCATAGTGTTCTATGGTCCGCGACATAGAACTCGGCATAGTGTTCTATGGTCCGCGGTGGGGCTTTTTCATATCTTATCTTATACAAAAAAGTTTTAGGCGCTTAGTCCATAGAATAGAAATTTATATTGACGTTTATTTTCTATAAAAACACATACAAAAACTTCTAAATTCTGTATGTGAAATTTTCAAATGACAAGATGAATTTTTGTCTAATAATTACCACTATTTTATTCAAACCAGAATTTGATTGGGCGCTTATATGTTTATGAGGCTGCAGAAAGGATTATAGCAGGAGCATCGCCAAATTTAACACAACAATTGTTAGAACGGAGTATCAGACAAAGACAATCTGGTCGTTCTTCGTTGATCTGTGGAAAATATAAATCGGCAAATTTATCACATGATGCTACAAAAGCAACAGCATTATATATTGCATGCAAGCACCTTCCGACTCCCTGCCTCTCTTCCCCTGGAGAAAGAGCTGGAATGTTAGTTTGTGCAGCAAAAACTTTGGAAAAAATTGGTGATAAAAGACGATTAAATGAATGTTATAAGTTGATGAAAAGTTTTAGTAATGGCATAACAAATTAAAATACATTTACTTTTATAAAAATGTGTGAATACATTAGAATTTTTATTTAAGTAAATAAAATATTCTTCGGTATAAATTGACAATATTTATCAAGAAAATGTTTTTTTTTTGAATATGAGTAACATAAGTATCATTAAAGGTCCCTCACAGTTTTTTTAACTTTTAAGTGATCTCCAACGGGAAGTATATAAGAAATATACTCAAAATAAAATCACCAATTGTATCACAAGTCTCAAAATATTTTCGCGTTCCTCCCAATTGATTTTCTTAACTTAAATTCGCGGGATATATTTTTTTGGCTATTTTTCTATAGAAGCACGTACAGAACTTCAAAATTTGCAAATGTAAAAATGAATTCTAGCCGGTTATCTTTCGAGGTTACGAACGACGATTGTAAAATATTTAAATTAAAAAAAAAAAAATATAAATTAATTTGAAAATTGTGATACCCTAAAATTCTAATTATATAATTTGAGTATTCAATACATGTTTAATTTAAAATGTTCATTTTTCATACTAACAAACGATTGGAAAATGATTTATTGTACTATTGTTGTTTATTTTTTCTCTGAGTTGTGCATCTAATAGTCTGTGGTCTCTCGGATTATCGATTGTTAATTGAACTTGAAGGCCTGACTCTTTGATTAAATTAACAACTTCGCCATGACTCATGCCAATGATATTAATTCCATTAACAGCAACAATCAGATCTCCAATTTTTAAATCACCGCTTCTCTCTGCGGGAGAACCGGGGATTAATTTTCCTAAAAAAAATTATGTTTTGAAATTATGTAAAGTATGGTATTTTTGACCGTGAAAAATTGGGAATATTTTTTTAATTTATCCTTGTCGACGTTTTGTGCTTAATGAAGCAAATCATATGTCAGTGATATAAGTCAAATTAATTCCTTCCTTCATAAAGTAAAAAATTTTCAATGTAATGAGACATAATTTTTTAAATTTAACGATTTTTAAAATAACTTTTAATTTTTTTTATTATCTTTCAAATAAATATATTTTACTGTCCTGATGATTTGCTTCAATAAGCACGAAACATTGTCACGAAGAAATTAAAAAATCATATCATATTATTACCATTTTTTCACATGTATATTGCGAAATTTTGTTTAAGATAAATATTTTTAAATCAATATTACCAATTGTTGAACCATATATCTGAGACGATGAAGAAATAATAACAAAACCAAAACCTTCATTTTCATGACGAGTAACATACACATCGTATGGATGATGAATTGCGCGACGTTTCACAACGAGTGCAACATGACCTTGTATTCCTGCTTCGATCATTAGTTGAACTACTCGTTGGTGTGATGCTTGATTCTATAAATATACAAAAATAAATCAAATTGATAAAATATTATTTTGAAAGAAAAAACATACTAGACTAATTTCATTGATAAAAATAATTTCATCTCCGGTTCTAATTCTTCCATCTAAATCTGCTGCCCCTGTAAAAAAAAATATTTTAATTCTAAATTTACCATAATCCACTAAAATTTTTACCTCCAGGAACTATGTGACCTACAGTTATAGGTGAACCTTCTTCAGTTCCTCCTACAATTCTAAAACCGAATCCAGATACTTGCCGTTCTAATGTTATTTCCAAAACTTGCTCATCCTAGAGATAAATTCTGTATTACTTTTAATATCAAATAACATTTTACATTTAAAGATTTTACATTTTTTGATGTCTCTTTTTGATGCCATTCCCAGTGATTAGAAGGAAGGTTTTGACCCTCATGCATGTTATTAAATCGCCTATCGTTAATAAACTCATTTAGTCTTTTCCCAACATTATCGTTCATTTGTGGGGGCAATGAATAGTAGTTGCTTTGATTATGAACTTGTTTTCTTTCGTTAAAGTCTTGGCATTCATAACAAAAACAATTTTCATGTGGATAATCATTTTCGACACAATGGTTTGAAATAGATGCTGCGTAATTGTTTGAGCTGATACTGTAAATACTTTCTGGAACATTTTCCAAATATTGTTTTGTTTCTTTTGATGTCTCACTTTTGTTTTCATAGATATTGCTTTCAATATTCCACTTATTTAATTTATTTGTCAAATTAGATATATCATCCGTCATTGACACATTATCTAAAAACTTTTGTTCTGATTTATATACCCTAAAGTTGGAATTCTTGTTAATATCCATATGAACACTTGCTTCTAATTCAGTTACATTTATTTCATTTGAAGGAGCTATGAATCGTGATCTTGTGTCTACTAAAGGCGTTTTTGGTCTAATGGGTAATATAGTTTTAGGTTCGGTACTGTAAAGGTCAGCTGTTGGAGTTTTACTTCGATTTAAGAAGTTAAACGTATTTGATGAATTATTAAACATGTCATTGTATTTACTATTAAAATAGACATTTAATCAGAAAACATAATTATTAATTTTAAGAGAACTTACCGATATCGGCTCGATGATTTACTTCGTAAAACTTTGATGGATGTTTCTGCGTTCTTTGGACAATCTTTTAATACATCTACAACTTGATTATGACTCATTGCTTTAACATCAATTCCATTTATTGATATAAGAATATCGCCTACTAATACATGTTGGCAAGTGTCACTATCAAGAATTTTTTTTACTTTTTGGCCTTGGAAACTGTCAGCAATAGTAAATCCAAAACCATTTTCACTTTTAATTATTTTGAAGTGCAATATTTCAGGCATGTTATAATCTAAAATATTTGGGTTTACTTGTTGTCCATCGACTGCTGATATGGTTATAATCTCTGTGTTTTTTGGATCATCCGGAGGGAGAGGGTATCCTCGACAAACTTCTATGATCGCATATCCATCAGGCGGTATGGATTGAAAAATGTTGATCATTTCATGATGAGAAAACCCTAATACACATATAAAATTAACGTTTACAAGAACGTCACCAGTTTTTAACTTCCCGTCATTCCAAGCTGGTCCACTTGGAAGGATATTTTTAATCTGAAGAAATTCACAATTACTATTATCACCTCCTATAATGGTAAATCCAAACCCTTTAGATGATTTAACTATATTTGTTACAATGCGTTCTCCAATCAATTGAGATGGGTCATTTGTGAAATTATTTCTTATGTTATTTCCTTTTTGTCGTTCTTTTTCAGACATTCTTTTAGCCTGTAATACGGGATTTTCATATTGGGTCTTACGATTTACATGATCAATATAATATGTTCCATACTGAGGATCAAACACCTATAAATGCATATTTCAATTAATTTAAGTATTTTGAAATTGATTTTATTCATTATTATAGTGCACTTACGATGTCCCAACCGAAAGGGAGCTCATCATCACCACAGTCTTCTAAAGATTTCTTCTGAAATTTGGATAATCTAGGATCGAGCCAACTACTACTTCCAGTGTTGTGGTCAATGAAATAAACTTCTCCATTTTCCGTTTGTGCTCTTTCCCAATTAGGTGGCAGTGGTCCCAAACTATCATCGTTATACAAATTTCCTGTTGTATTTTTAATTTTTATTTACATCGTTAACAAATGTTTATATTTTAACATACCTCTATTATTTTTCAAAACAGAATTACAACCTTCTATAGAATTTGTTTCGGAGTTTTGAGTGTCCATTATATTGCTTATAATATAAAATCAGCATTAAAGAAACAGTAAACGTCACGCCTTTATTTTGTTCTATTTAAATCTTTCATATCGGATGAGCTGTAATCTATATATATGTGTTTTATTTTAATCTAAAATTTAGCAAAATTACATTTTTATCCATGAAAAAATAATTTTTGGTTTCAAGAAAAATTTTAATTAATAAAAGATTATTTTGTTTGGAATTTATGCATATAGAAATTGACAGTTATATTTAGAGTTGCTAGATTCATCTGGATTTTACCCTTATAAAATTGTCTAAAGATTCATAATCTATATATTAACGTGTACGTTAAATTATTTATTTTTGTCAGTACTAAAATGTATTTTAATTCAATAATAAACAAAGTTGAAAATTAATGCAAAGTGGCTAGAACAAGAAGTGTTGATTTCAGGACTGGAATCACAAAGATAAACAATGAATGCAGTGAAATTATAAAATCTCAAGTTTAAGCGATATACATAAGAGCACTTATCGAAATATAATCCTGTAAATATACTGTAAATAGTCTACCTTACTATCATATATTATATACGATTCTCATATACGACAGTAAGATTTTCTGTATTTTCTCCAGGTTTCTCTAAGTTAATTAAACAAGTGTTTGTAATTTTGTTAAAGAAAATAATCAAACATTGAAATGGTAAGCAAATATATTAAAAATTGTTATAATGTGTTTAATTTTTATCTTTCATTTTTTTAGTATTACATAAGAATATCAAGAACTGTTAAGTTTGACACCTTTCAATTAGGAAAGATTGCTTTTATATATTTTAGATTATAATCAATATTTTCCAGAAAAGAATAAATTACGACCTGCTAAGATACAGAGCAAACCGCTATCTCAGCATTAAAGCTCTCCAATTTTAACTACTGCATTGCAAATTTCGATTCATTTGCCAAAGAGAAAGACGAATCAATTTGCATAGGTTCAACAAGCAAGTGGTTTAATGATTCAATACATTGAAACTGTTTTGTTTGGTCTAGTCAAAGCAACAACTTATTATTAGTATAAAATTTCTGAACGATATTGTAACTGGGTAAGCAGGTTAAACTTGACAAATCTTTTTGTATAGATACATATACGAAAACTTCAAAACTTTTGTACGTCATTCAAACTTTTACGATTGTCAAAGTTTTGCTTGCGTAAGGAACACCATTGATTCAGCATCAAGAATTTCAGGACCTAGAAATTAATTAATAGACCTAAAAAGATTTATAACTTCCGTGTTGATTCGACATCAAAGTTAAGATCAGCTAGCCTTAGCAGTAATTTATTTAAGCACTAAAAATTTATTTTGACCAGTAATCATAAGAAAGTATTTTAAACATGCATTTCATTTAAATTATTTTCATATCTTCATTGTAGTGTTCATCACACTAAATGGTTTATGATTAAAATGCGGTATCAACTGATGCGTCGTTAGAGTCTCAGTTTGCTAAAAGTAGAGATACAATGAAAGAGATCAACTCAAGTGTACTCCGAACTGTAACTTTATTTTTATAACAAATTGGAAATGTTATTCATATTTATCTGTGATTTATCAAAATGTGATTAATCGATTGGAATCATCTGAAACTGGTCTTACTGAACTGGTGTCATTAATGAAAATAGGATACATAGATGATATTATAAATTTCCTCCAAAAAAATACCGACTCACAATAACTCCGGCGAAAAAAAACTCCGACCGAATATATGTATCAATCACAACAATCGGTAGTACATATTTGAATAAAATTTACAATATAAGGCTTTAAAAATAAGTCCTTAATGACTTATTTTTGCTATTACTTTAAAACTAATACTGAACAAAAAAAAAACTTATAGTTTCTGAAACTGATTTAGAGAACGGTACAGTATTTGCAATTTTGTTTGTTTGATCACATTATACATTGAGTATTGAGCTTAAAATTCTATATAAAATTTTAGAAATCAATGATCATAATTTAAAGGTAGACTTGAAATATTAAAAAAAAAATTATATCTATGAGTAAGCTATGCTTAAATTGAAAAAGTTGTTGTTGGTTAAGATGGAGACAAAAAGAACTTTGGTGCTGAGAGGACTTCTTGGCTTCCTTAAAAAATATTCCGCGTTGATGAGTACTCACTCAGAGTTGATTCCTTGATTTTTCACTGAGCAAATAATGCAGTTTCGTCGTTCTTGCCCATAATATACTTTCAATTCGGAGTTTTCATCTATTTTGATAATATTTATTTAATAAAAATTTTGTATTTTTATTCCGAAAGTTTTTTTCACCCTATGTCTAAATCGAACAGGAAAATTTTTTTTCATCCAACATAAAACTTTCATTCACATCACATGTATCTCTTAACTCCTTCAGAAACATGGGGTACTATAGGACCCCAATCGAATTTTAAGGAATCTTCAATCAACACTCAAAAGTGATAATTAAAAGTCATAGTCCAAAATCTATTAAAGTTCTCTTTTCAAAAAATACAAGTTTTCGAAATGTGAAAAACATTTAACAAGAGAAAAAATTGAAATCTGAAACTTGTACAATTTGCTATAAGTATCCCTCTGTCAACAATAATAATTAAAATAAAATAATTCTATTGGATTTTGGACTATGATTTTTATCTAATATTTGAAGCCGCATTTCAATAAAATCAATTGTTTTTCTTCTCTCGTCTTTCGAACTTCATAATAGAGAAACTAAGAAGACAAATTACAAACAAAAAAGAGTTTTCCGTAATTTTTTTCATCAGATTTCTTACTATTTAATTTTTAATTCCTATATTTATATACTGATTATGTTATCTAGAAAAGCTTTTGCATTATAAGTGTAAAATATTGTCCTTATTGATGACAAAATTGTTTTCTTCCAAATTTTCTCCAACGGTCAAGTCAACTATTTCATCCTGTTCTTCCAAATCATTTTCATCGGACGTATTTGTAGTCTGTTGTGATTGATGGGAACCACTAGATAACTGGCTATTTCTGGAAAACGATCCTCTTCGACCAACTGCTACGGTACGCTGGTTTGCAGGTTTAACTACATTTATATAATTCACTATATTATACATATTATTGTTTTAACGTTATATTATCAAAATTATACCTGTGATGATGAGATTTGAACTGTTTGCAACCATCATATCGGTAACCTGATCTAAAGTTTTTCCTGACACTTCAATCCCGTTAACTTCGATAACTTCATCATTCACAGCAAGTAAACCAGTACTTTCAGCCAAACCCCCAGGCACAAGTCTAGATATAAATATTCCGGGCTGCTTCTCTAAGCCGTTGGTAGTCACTTTAACTGATGTTCCATCTCTGACAAAAAAGAAATGATGTAGAATAGTTTTAAAATCATTTCCTTTCTTACCGAATATAAAAACCTAAAGGTTTATCGCTTCCGTGTTTCAGCAATCGTACACGGCGACAGGTTTCTGGTACAATATCAACATCGATTATTTGTGACACCTCAAAATTAATAGCAAAATATATATAATATATAAAAATATATAAAGATATGGACATAACAAGTTTCTAAATATTTCGCGTTTCCCTCGTGCGAAAAAAAATGATGGGGAATGGAGGATATATCTTTTTAATATATTTTTTCTAATACGGATTAAGAGTTAGAAAACGTTTGACCATGTTAATTTATTTGTTTATTAATTAAAAGTATTCTGAATGAGACTCAGAAAAATGGACCAGCGGCGGTTAATGGGATAAATAAAAATATATAGAATACCCGAACCTCGGGTCTGATTTTGTACAAAGGTGAAAAGTTTTACCATGTTGTGAAATACGTTTTAATAGCCCTAAAAAGCCCGGGTCTCGGTACTTTAGTACCACATTCTCGCCCGCTGTGACTCACAGAAAACCACGCAACAAGAAAAGAAAATAAAAGGCACGCCCTATTTGACTATTAAGTTAATTATAAAAATATATTCCTTACAGTTCGAAAATCATGTGGATTTGAAATAGCTAAGGTTTTCGCTTTGATCGACGATTGGCCCAAAATACTGCTTATCAAATTTTTAGGTTTCAGGGTTCCATACCCAGCTATCTCTTCTAAGTTGTCACCTAAAATATTTTTTGACATAAAATTTAAATTGTTCAAAAAAATAATTATACTCACCTTTTCTTTGGATTATAACTCTTAATAATGGACGGGCTGTTGTTAAGGCACGATGAAAATTATCATCATTGTTGATTGGTAATAAATCATTATCACTCGGATCTATATAAGAAATCAAAAATTGAAGATTATCCAATTTGTGAAGACGCTTTATTAAGTTGTGAAAATCATCAAATCCTTGAGACTCTTTTTTGTTTATCGACCATCGACGAAATTCAGCATCAAACTGAAAATTTAATAGTAATTTGACAAAAATTTAAAGTAAAACAGCTACATTTTAGCAAACAATAAATTCTATCTTAAAAATACCTTTGATTTAATTTCTACTTTATCAGTCAAATTTTTAATCAAATTGGAATGTGTTAAAATTTTGGTTTTCGACATTTTTAACTTTTTCTTCAATTTTAATGATAAATAGCTTTGGTCTAAATAAATGATAATAATACGAATATTTTGGATAATTTGAAAACTAAAAGAAGTTTAAAAAATTATAACTTGAACTAATAATAATAAGGGTGTTAAAATAATTTTTCAATTTGATTTTGACTTTAGGAGTAAGCTTAATTTGTATCTCAAATGAGCTTGTTCGTTTGTAAACATCTTCGTTCGATGGTAAGATGGTTTTTGACTGTGCAACAAAAGTTTTAATTTTTTTCCTATGAAAAAAAATCATGATAATTTTTTTTGAGTATTATACTAATTTGGCTTAGATTAAGGCCATATTTTTCTTTTGACTGGTTATTCTTCAATTGATAGCCTTCAAAATGTCGTCGATCCAGTTGAGTCGTTTAATCTCTGGATTTTCACAGTGACATAAAAGATGTTTATTTATCTTCGTAAAATCTGCATTAATCGTTTGCAATCAGTTTCATTTTTTTACTGATAATTGAATTTTTTGTACCCTGTGAAAATACTTAAAACAAACCTCGTTTTGTTTTAATTTTAAATTAAACTAACATTTTTATTCCCTGTTCATAACATTTTTTATTATATAGTATTTAATCAAATCTTTTTCAATTTTAATCCAGTTTTAACGTTGTTTTTCGAAAGGTCCTCTAGATTAGAAAATTGCTATGAATGTCAATTAGAATTTTGACGTTTAAATGATTACAAAATAGGTATTTACATTGAAAAATCTAAGTTTAAGTGGGGTCTTTTATTATTATCTCTCTGGTCTCTTACATTAAGAATCCAAAAGTTATAGTAGTAAAAAGATTTTTTTCATTGAGTTATTATAAAAATTTAAAACAAATCTTGGAAAAAACATTAAATATTATTTTGAATACTGATTCATTTATTAATGAAAGTTACTTGAAATTAATTTAAAATTGAAATAATGGTAACATGGGGTACTACTGCACGACGAAATGTCCGAATTCTCTTGGTTGGAGGTGAGCCATTTTTATAAAATAAATTTGAGTTTTAATTTTCAAAAATCAAATTTTTATAAGACGCTGGCGTTGGAAAAACCAGTCTAATTCTCAGTTTGGTTAGCGAAGAATTTCCAGAAGATGTGCCGCCTAAAGCTGAAGAAATAACTATTCCTGCTGATGTAACGCCCGAAAAGGTTCCGACTAATATTGTTGATTTTTCTTCGGATAACGATGACCAAGATCTTTTACGTGTTGAGCTTGAAAAGTCACACGTAATCTGTGTTGTATATTCAGTAGATAATGAATCGACATTGGATCGAATAACATCTTATTGGCTTCCATTGATAAGGGAGTACAATCCTGGTGAATCGAGAAAACCAGTAGTTTTAGTAGGCAACAAAGTAGATTTGATAGATTTCTCTACAATTGATATGGTGTTATCTATAATGGAAGATTTTCCAGAAGTTGAAAGTTGTGTTGAATGTTCAGCTAAGACCTTGCACAATATTTCAGAAATGTTTTACTATGCTCAAAAAGCAGTTTTGCATCCTACTGCACCACTTTATATCATGGAAAGTCAGTATTTAACCAAAGCAGCTGAAAGTGCACTCACTAAAATATTCAAAATAATAGATCTTGATGGCGATGGTCTATTGAACGATTATGAATTGGTAAGTTTTTATAAGTTTTTCACAAATTACAAAACGTAACTTTTATTTTTTTCGTATCAACGTTCTATAGAACCATTTTCAAAGGCGATGTTTTAATTTGCCGCTACAACCACAAATTTTAGACGAAGTAAAAGCCCTGTTGATGAAAAATTTAACTGATGGGATTTTGAATGATTGTGTAACATTAAAAGGATTTCTATATTTACATTGTCTCTTTATACAACGTGGCCGGTAGTTATTTATTTTTATTTTAAAACTATTGATTAAAATTTAAATTAATTATCAGGCCTGAAACTACATGGATGGTTCTTCGAAGATTTGGTTATGATGAGAATGTACAAATTAGCAACGAGTTTTTACATCCCCCTCTTAAAATTCCTCCAGGAAGTAGCACTGAGCTATCACATCGAGGCTTCCAGTTCTTAACGTCAATATTTGAAAAAGGAGACGTTGACCGAGATGGTGCACTCTCTCCTGAAGAGTTTAAGAACGTATTCATGGGTTGCCCAACTCCACCTTTCTCGACGGATATTAAACGTACTGTTGTGACAAATACGTATGGTTGGCCCACTTTACAAGGCTGGTTAAGCCGATGGACTTTAATGACTTATGTTGATGTAAGTAAAACATTAGAATACTTGGCATACCTTGGATTTAATATACATGAGAATGAATCACAAACTACTGCTATTCATGTAACTCGAGAAAAACGCTTGGATTTGGCAAAAAGACAAAGTAGCCGCTCTGTTTATATATGCCATGTTATTGGGTCTAAAAATACGGGAAAAACAACTCTCTGTCGTGGACTTATATTTGATGATATTAAATGTATAACATCAAAGGATTTACGTGGTAGTAATGAATATAGTATCAATACAGTTCAAGTATATGGACAAGAAAAGTATTTAATATTGCGGGATGTAAATGTTCGACAAGTTCTTGATCCACTTCAGCCAAGTGAGGTAAATTGTGATGTTGTATGTTTAGTTTATGACGTCAATGATGCAAAATCTTTTGAATATATTGCAAAAATGTATGTTAAATATTATGCTGAAAGTAAGATACCAGTTCTTATCGTTGGAAACAAATCAGATTTACCAAAAGTACGTCAAGAGTATCTTTTACAACCAGAAGAGTTTACACAAAAATATAAATTATTATCTCCGGAATCGTTTAGTATGAAAAACAGTAACAAAGATATTTATATGAAATTTGCTACAATGGCAGCATTTCCACGATATCAAGCTGCATGGATACTTTTTTATAAACATCGTCTTGTTCAACTATGGGAAACAACTCACATTAATCATTTTGGATTCATTCCAGACGACACTTTAATATGGTTGTCAAAAGCAGGTTTAGGTTTGGCAGTCATAACATTTGCCGGATTCTTATTAATGAAAGCTATTCAGCCAACATCAGCTCGGTTTGCAAGATAAAGAACATATATTAATTGTAGATCATCATATGATAATAAATAAATTAATATATTAAATAACACTTAATTTCCTAGTATTATTTTTACAAGTATTCAATAGTATTCGCTCCTTTTCTTTGAGATCGCGTAGGGCCCAAACTGTTCATCTGAGACCCACAATATGTTCTAGACTTATGTTCGTATTCAGTGTGGGAGTGTTTAAGGATCAAAAAAATATAGGGTGTTCATACAAAAAAATAGGGTGACCAGGTAGAAAATCAAAAATTTTCATGTCAAAATTTTCTTCTCATAATACTGAACAATTTTGCCTAAATCCTCATAATATGAAATGTACAGGAAAAATTGTTTTCTAATAACATAAAATTTTTATTCACATCACACTTAACTCATTCGCGCATATGGGGTCATATATGACCCCAACGGTTTTTTAATTTTTTTATTTTAAAATAATTAATATGTCATTTAAATCACTTTTATTTCTTATCAAATAATGAAATGTACCTTTATTTTTCAATTTTAGCTTCACCAATCCACCAAAATTAAAAAAAACGCCGGGGTCAAGAAAACCTTATATGCGCGAAAGAGTTAAAGGAATGTGCTTTATGTATTGCTTGATTTTGAGTGTAAGGAATCTTAATCAACACTCAAAAATAATAAATAAAAATCACAGCCCGAAATCTAATGAAAATCCATTTTTTTCTGAGGTTAATTAAGGCCATTACAATTTTCCTTTTTGTTTCCCGTCGCCTCCTACTTCTTTATTTCACAAAAGTGAAGAGGGAATAATGGGAGGGAATAATAGTAATAAAATAATGAAAACCATTGAAAACCTTGAAAATATTTAACGATCTTAAATTTTTCAAATTTTAAA
>LN483411.1:376467-386499 GCA_900002565.1 Culicoides sonorensis
GACTGCGACGAGAAACAAAAAGGAAAATTGTAATGGCCTAACTTCAAAAATTACAAGTTTTCGAGAAGTGAACCCAAAAACGTAAAACAAGGGAAAATTTAAAATCTGAAACTTGTACAATTTTTAATTATGACAGTACTATTACAGGATAGATTATTAGAAAAAAAATTGTACAAGTTTCAGATTTTAAATTTTTCCCTTGTTTTACGTTTTTGAGTTCAATTCTCGAAAACTTGTAATTTTTGAAGTTTATTAACCTTAGAAAAAAATGGATTTTCATTTGATTTTGGACTGTGATTATTATTAATCAAAAGAAAAAAACTGGAAACAAAAAGTAGGGAAAAAAAATGAGAAATTCTATCCACCATTTTTAAGGGTTTTACAGGCTTGAAGCCCAATCACAAAACTAATAAGTTATAAATTATGCTTATGAGCTCCTTTATCTTACAGAAAAACCGCGACCTCGTTTTGATGAACCATTCCAAGGTTATGGATAGCGATCAGTGAAATAGTGTTAGAGTGACAGCGGACAAACCGTGCATTTTTTATAACGAAATGCACTAAAAATCTCACAAAATTCGATGACTCGGTAGTTCGTGATTCAACTGTCACTTTCAAACTCACTTGTCAAAAATTTCAAAAAACTCAAAATTTTACCTTGTTAAATTTTTTGAATTTTTTTGAAAATTTTGAGTTTTTTTTGAAATTTTTGCCTATTTTGAAAATTTTGAGTTTCTTTGACTTTTTTGAAAATACGGCAGGTATGTGGTCGCTACGCGGTCTAGAAAAAATTAGTAGAGCGAAAACAATTTGAATCAATATATACAGGGTGACCCGAAAATGAATGATCAATCAAATCAATACTGGAAAAGAAAGGGTTAAGAACATCCCAGGCATTGTCATTGCAATTTACAGCATCCCAGTGAGAATAATATTTTTTTTTCTCATAGATGGCATTAGCTATGGTGTTGTCACTGGGATTTTATTACATCTATTTATAATTAGATGACGCGACCATTGAATTTGAATTTTTGAAATACATTATGAGCTTTCAAACTTCTGTCATTGGGATAAAAGAGAATTTGGGCGATATATGAGGAATGCAAACGATAAAAAGAGAATAAAAGTTCTAATAAGAGAATATTTATGAATGAAAGGTGAATACATCATTCAAAGTAAAATATCATTCAGTTACAGTTTGAATGTTGCACTGATATCACAATTAAAAAAGAGAATTATAAAAAAATAAAATTGATCAGAACTTTATTTGCTCAAAATTAAGGAAAAATTGAATTAAAAAAAATCAAAAATCACAGAATTTATTTCCAGTATAACAACAAAAATTTTAACCTAATATATAAAAAATCATCTTCTTATAGCTTAAATTAAAAACTAAAAAAAACCTCAAATATCTAAAGTATTAATAAATATATTAAAACGAATAAAACATGGTAATAAAAAAAAAATAATATCATAGTAATAGACACAATATAACTTCTGTCCTCAGCGGACGCATAGTGAAAAACGATTCTTAATTCTGTTTCCTGAAATAAGCTGCACAAAAAAATCTGCTATTCAATTTTACCATTAATTTCAATAGAATCAGGTAAAGAATAAAAATGAAAAAAAACTGGGAATGAGAGTTAAAGAATAGAAATATTCTTTTAAATCAGAAAAATAATAAGAGAAAAAAAATTAAAGTTGCGATTAAAAACTAAATACAAATAAAAGAAATATTATTTAAACTGTTTATCTGAAAAGAATTCATAAATGAAAATAAAGCAAGTTGATAATGGAAATTTTAATAAAAATTAATAATTGATTTAAAATTAATATATTTATTTATAAACAAATCCAGTATTTATTCATTTGAATCTAATAGTGGTTGATTGAGATCAAATTAACTACGATCAAGTTTTCGACGAGTTTGAATACGTGAAAAACTCATGAATACACTCATTTACATGAATCAAACTATTATGCCTAATTCAAACTAATGAAAGTTGTGGATCGGCTTATGAATTATCTGTACAAAAGTACAAGCTTAAAAATATCCTAAAAATTTTGAATAAAGGAATTCTAAAATCTAGAAAGTTTTGTAAACATGATCTAAATTAAAATATTAATTTCCAATAGATTTAATTGGTAAACAAATAATTTCCATGAGTTAAAATAAGAAAGTTTGTTTGAAAAATGTAAATGAATTCTTTCAAGAGTTTAAATTACCTTTCGAAAATCATGAATCCATATTCAAACTGGTCAGATAATGTGTCGTGGTAATTATTTGAATGATCCCATTAAATTTTTATCTCGGAAATATTAACTAAATATTAAGGTACAATCAATTAAATGCAACAGTTGATTACATTAAAAAGGATAGAGGATAGTGAAAACAGAAAATGAAAAAATATTAAAAGATATAGTGATAAAAAAACTCAAATTAAAAATGTGTTTTGCGAAGTTTAATATTCTACATTTTTAAAAGAATGTATCTAAATATACTTGTATCAAAAAAAAATATGATAAACTTTCCTCAAGGCGTTGGGGTAAAGAAAGCAGTGATTTAAAAACAGTAATGGAACTAGAATCTGAATTTGACTCACAGAATTCGATATTTTTACGGACGAGCATCAGTTTCATTAACAATTCTGATCATGATAATAACAGTACTAGGACCAATGGTACTCAGAATATATCACCACCAGGTAATTTTTCAAATTGTACAACACAATAAAATAAATCAAAATTTTTTTTTTTCCAACTACGCTACCAATTTTAAAAGCATATATTTATTTAAAATTTTGTTTTAACACTATAAGTACGAAACAGGGTCTAAATGTCCATTTAACTTGAGCGGTGGATATTAAATCTTAATGAATCTTTTTCACAGGTTCTTACCTCAGTCTCTTCTTTACTATTGTAGTATATACACGTGTGTGTCAATGTATTTTTTGAGGGATTTTCGTCAAAAAATATTTTTTTTTTTTTTGTATAAGATTGTGATGAAGAAATAAGTTATAATGACGAATTAATTTATTAATGACTGATGACAAAAATTAGGTATTCAGATCTTCATACTAGACGAATAAAAAATTCAATTATCAAAAATTTCTTTTAATTAATCTGCACCTTCCACCACTATAATTGAGTTTGAAAAACGTAAACGATGTAGTTTTTAAGACGATCGAAAAGCTAGTTATGATTGTTCAGCTTGCAAAACACCACCTTGTTAATCTTACAGAGTTTCATCTTGTATTTATTTTCAATTAACTAAAATGTAACGTATCAATTTTTGTGATAATTTCAGCTATCTAGTGAAACTAAGTTAAAAGTGATTTAGAGTCTTTAATTTAAAATGGCCATAATCATAATTGGCCACTTTTTGATTTTCGGTTAATTTTAAAATAAAAAGCATTGCTTTCTCATGGAGGATCGTTGTAATCTTAAATTTAAAGAGTCTTTTATCATTTAAAACCAAAATATCGAGAATTTAATCGATATAGATAATTTTAAATTAAGTTTTAAAGATGAAAACAATCCCATTTTTGAATCGAGTTATTTAAATGCAAATATGTAAGGAACCTATTTTTTTCTTTCTTATTTCAAGATTACAGTCTTACCTTTAAAACAAGCTAAAATATACTTAATTATCTTTAGTTTTAACAAAGTTATTACTAAAAACGTGTGATATGCAATTGATTTAAATTGGCCATATGGATGGATTTAAATTGGCCACCTTCTAAAACTCAAGAAAAATTATAGATAAGCTGTTTTTTCTTTATATTTTCACTTGTAAGATACTGGAAATATTTAGCACAAATAAAAAGCTTTCATGTATATGAAATTAATCAAAATATTTACTATCATAGTAGGATTAAAAAAAAAATTAAATAAACCAATGTAATTAACACTTCTAGGTATTTTTACATAAACAAATTCGTTTTTTTATGAATAAAATCATATAATTTATTTATTTTAGACAAAATCTTTTGAAAAATAAAATAAAAAAATTATGAACTACATATTCATAAATTTTCCATGCAAAGTTGACCCAAAATTCGAGTTGGCCAATTTAAATCAGAACTTAAGTTCTTATTCAATACTAAGTTGGATTCACTTTTCTTTTGTTTTCATTTTTAATTTAAAATATGTTATGCGCACTTTTATATCCAGATTCACCCTTAATGGGACTGCTTTGAGTTTCGTACTTATAGTGTTAAAATCAACTTTATTCAATTTTACTAATTGATGATAAAAATTTATTGAATGCAATAAAAAAATAAGTTTCTAAGTTGTAGGGTTCATGTAATGTTCCAAGTAATGTTTTTAATAAATATCTCACTTTTCCATTAATATTTTAGGCAATTTAAAAAAAAATTAGAGTTTTCAATAATATGATTTATAAATATGAAAATCGTACAAATTATAATATTAAAAATTTACTGTAAAATAACGGGCTAAGTCTATAGACAGAATTCAATTTGACCTTTGAAAATTTCACAGACAAAATTTTGAAGCTCTGAAAACCAGAAAATTTTCGAAATTAGTTAAAATAAATGCAGAGTCGCCTAAGGAGCGTAAAGTGAGCGTAAAATATACAAAAAAATATATTCCGCAAGTTTATATTTAGAAAAACAATAAGGGAGGAACGCGAAATTATTTTGAGACTTGTGATGTTCTTGTTTCTCGCAAATCCCAAGAATTTTATAAAAAATGCCAAGGATTTTATCATAATTATAATTATAATATGGATTTTTGAGTCCCTGACAAAAAAATTGTTGTTGTGAAAATTTTGACAAAAGTGACCTAATAAAGTGGATTTGAATAAAGAGCACGAAAATTCTTTTAATATGTTAGTTCTTCCACTGTTTATTGACTATTTTTTTACTTATTTCAATTAATACAACTAAAAGTGTAAATTAAAAAAAAAAATTGCCGTGAGCGAAAAGTTTTTTTACGCTCACATTATGCTCTTTACGCCCTTAGCCGCCCTTGAATAAATGTCAATGAATAGTGAAAAAAATTGATAAGTTAAGATAAGTTAAGTTACTGTTAGGATCCCATCTAAATGCACTTTTCAATAATCGCTCAGTGGTTAGAATAATTCATTTTTTATGTTTTTATTCTTCTTAAAATTTTGAGAAAATGTATGTAGATGTTATTACAATAATCCTAGTCAATTTCTAATGAGTGCGATAGAGTCCTAAATACAAAACATATGAAAATTTGAAGTTTAAGTTCTTCTTAATTTTTTTAACCAGACTTTTGAAGACCAAGAATCATTATTCAAATTTAACTTACATTAAAAAACTATTTAAAATAACACCAAAAAATTTAAAAAAAATGTTCTAATATCATTATTTTTATCTTTTTAATAAAATTTCAAGGCTACACAGAGTCAACAGTTCCGGTAATAATTGCTTATTGTGTATTATTTATCATTGCTGGTGGAGGCAACATTTCTGTGGTTGTCACATTATTTAGGTCAAAAAGACATAGACGATCAAGAGTCAGTTTAATGATTTTTAATCTTGCAGTTGCCGATTTAATGGTTGCGCTGATTATGATCCCTTTAGAAGTTAGTATAAAATGTTTATGACGTTTAATAACTGTGAATTACATTTATTGATTTTATATCAAAGTAAACTAATATATTGAAAAAAAATGCTTGCTTCTTAAAAAAAAAGAAATTCATTGCACTGATGCATATCATGTAGATATATCTAATTAATTATAATTAATAATTAATAAAGATTTATAGGTTGTGCATTCAAAATGCATGGTGAAAATATTAACCTTCATCCTGTCCAGGGACTTTGAAGTCCCTGTTTTTATATAATTTCAGGTGATTATTCTTTAATCAATTACCGTACACAAGTAATTCTTAATATATAGTTTTAAAATGTTAAAATGAGAACATTTGAACAAAAAAAAAATTATGCCTGGTTTGTTTTTTAATAAAAAAAAATACCACAACTTAATCCGATCCACAGGGACTTTTAATTCCCTGTGAGTGCTTTTTGTAACATAACTGTATTTTTGGGCTAATTTGGACATATTTTAGTTTTTTATTTTGGTATTCTAAAAAGTTAAAACAAAATTATTGCGATTCTTTTGAGAAAATTTAAGAATAAATATGTCAAAACGCAAGCATCTAAATCATATTGACGAATCTATATTCGAAACCGACAATTACAAGAAACCGAGGTAGATGATAGAGTTTGAAGCCAGTATTGATGATTTTGATTGACATAAATCGATAAATTTAGCTTTAAATCTAAGTTCATGTTATTCATGGAGCCATGTTCTGAAATTGCAGTAGATTGCTTGGATCTTTACATGCCAGTGCATCACCGTCTCCACATCAGAAAGTCCGGCCAAGCTTGCAATGTTTTCAAGTGAGCCTCTTGCTAAGAATGCACGTCGTTAATAGTGTCAATACGATGAAAAAGCTGCGAAAAATGAAGTGATATGTTTAGGCTGTAAAAAGAGTATATGTCCAAGTATATGGCATCAGAACCACTTACACCAAGCTATCTCTTAAAATTTTATTTATTGGACTTGTTCACCTAATTACTTTATTTTTCTGGCAACAGGTGGGTTGGCGAATAACTGTGGAATGGGAAGCAGGCAATATAGCTTGTAAAGCATTTTTATTTGCGCGAGCTTTCTGTCTGTATCTAAGCTCGAATGTCTTGGTTTGTGTTTCATTGGACAGATGTTTTGCAGTCATATATCCATTAAGAGTATCCGCAGCCAGAAGGCGAGGAAAATTAATGTTGGCATGTGCTTGGTTCATTGCTCTAGTTTATGCATTTCCACAAGTAAGTTAATATTATTAGTTGTTTTCAAACGCTTTGATTGATTATATTCAATTGTAGTTGACACGAATATCTTTTAATAAAAATATTTTCAGAGCATAATTTTTCATGTGAAAGAACATCCACAAATACCAGGATTTACACAATGTGTCACATTTGGATCATTTTCAAATCAAATTATGGAAACAGCTTATAATCTTTTTTGTATGATTGCTATGTATTTTCTTCCATTAGTTATCATTAGTATAGCATATTCATTCATTCTTTGCGAAATTGCGAATCGTTCTAAAGAAAAAGGTGATTTGCTTTTAATAAACACTGGTGTCCCTGATATATTTTGGCTCTGGGGATGGCCCTGGAGATATAACAAAAAAAACATGTTATACAGTTTCTGAGTAATTAAGAAATTAAAAATTACTTTTCTTAAGTTGATGTACTCTAGACAGATATATCAGAGGCACAAGCGTACAAAGGCAATTATCAGGTATTAATCGAGATTACACATATTATTAGTTAATACTCCAACGACTACAAGTGCTCTTCGATTAAGATGCAATGATATAACTCATATAGAAAGAGCAAGACAAAGAACGTTAAGATTGACCATTACTATAGTTTGTGTTTTTGTCTGGTGTTGGACACCATATGTGTTTATGACATTATGGTAAGGATTAAATGCTTGTTTGTTTAAATGATCCTAATTTCAAATACTCTCGTACTCTCAAATCTCATATGAATTTACAGAAAATAAATTTATTTGTCATTCATTCGAGTTATATTTTTTCTTAAACTATTTTCAAACTTTTGATACAGAATGTAAATTTACTTAAAAAATTTTTCTAATATACTTTTTATTGTGTTTAAGGTATATGTTTGATCGGGAAAGTGCTGCAAAAGTTGACACTGCTGTACAAGATGGTTTATTTATAATGGCTGTTTCGAATTCTTGTATGAATCCACTGATTTATGGATCGTATGCCATGAAATGCCGTTGGTGGCCATGTTCAAATTTAAAAGCAAAAACTTCTAAAAACGGTGACAAATTAGTATTACAACGTAGATCAACGGGTATGGTTGATTTATTATATTTTTTATGTTTCATTATATATTTAATTTAAAAAACTAAGACGGAGGATCAGGAGCACACTCAGATCGCTTATTAACGAATCGAGATGACAATAATGATTCAAAGTCATTAAGGGACAAATATTATACAAATAATATTGCTATTGTCCCTGTACAATTCAAAGGTAAAAACTCTTATGATTTTGGAAAATAAATTACATTACCTGTGATACAAAATGTTAAGACTAGAATTGAGTTTTGATTTTTAAAAGGCAGATATTGGCCCTTACAGTTTGAAAATCGAGTCGTTTAGCTGAAATATGCATTTTTGACAAATCAAATCAAATCAAAATGATATTCCAGTTTAAAAACGTTTTTTATTTATATGGCATTCCATTCTTAAAGTTCCTTAGAGTTCCGATCACAATTTGATGAAAAATCATTTTTTTTGTATGAAAACATGCAATATGGAAAGTTTATTCTCCAAACGATTATCTACAACTTTCAAGAATAAACTTTAGTAAACTTTACATCTATTTCATACAGAACAATGACTTTTTGTGCATTTTTGTCTTTAAGAACACACATATCGTATTTTTTTAAAGATCTTTTGCTGTTTTTCGATGAAAAATCAATTTCAATCAAAACAATACAAAAGTATGAAAACATGTAAAATGGTAATTAAAAACTTTTTTCTCCAAAAGATTATGTACAACTTTCCAGAACAAACATCATACTTATTTCATACAGAGAAAAGTCTTTTTTATGCATTTTTGTGTTCAAGAATAAAAAAAATGGAAACCCTTGTATTTCTGTTTCTATGATAGATACAAAAAATTTTATAGAACAAAAGTTTATTTTTTTTTTTGATGGACCATAGGCCTGTGCACTCAGATTGGTAAGTGTGATCGTCACTCATTTTAGAATGGAATGTCACATATTAGGAAGTGTTATTTTACTGATTTTTATTTGTATTTTTTTTTACTAGCTGCATCATCAAGAAATATAATATCAACTATAAAACATAACTCCTACGATCATAAATATATCAGTAAAGATGTAAGTAATGTTCTCAGGAAAAAGTTATACTCAATTAAATAAAATAATTTTTATTTAAGATGAATTTTAGATTATATGAAAAATCAAAAAATGTTCGATATCCTAGTTTAGGTGAAATTACTTTTTTTGATGAACGATCTGGAATATTTTCTCGTCCATCTTTTCATTCTGATCCAATTCCTCACAACTACGAATCTGACATGGATAGTGGTTTAACTAAAAGTTTAGATACAGGTTTAGTATAAATGAAATAAATTATAAACTGTAACCTGTAATTCATAACTTTACATTTTTGTAGAACCGATATATGAACAATATGAGATGACTACATGATATTCAGTTTTGAGTAGATATCGCAATATAATAGTTAATTAGTTAACTCAGAATTTTATACTTAGACTCGTGTTTTGTAGCCTAGAATAAATAATTTAATTAAATCATCAAAAATATTCAATTAATCAGAATATTTGCATTCTAAACTTTGGTTAATGGAAATGTATTGACGCAAAAAAAAGTACAAGGAAATCAGTAACATATGATTGAAACGGAAGAAAAAATTAATTTTGAATCAAATTTGATACTATGATACAATGAAATTTATTCATTCACTATAAGTTTTACTCTGTTTTATTTATAAAAAATTATTTAATTTAATATTTAACAGGTTGTGTTAATACTTATAGGATAAAATTATTATAATGGACGTGATAAGATGTGCAAATTTTTATAGCAAAAGAAATATATATGTATTTAATTAAAGTATTAACATTTTGAAATCATATTATTATTATCATATTATATTATCAAAATTTATTACAACAATATGAGTTATGAAGGCTTCATATTATGAAACATTTATAATCATTCGAACATAATGTGCTATGCAGTATGGGACACAGCTGGGTTAGTTGCAAAGAGTCAATTTCAAATCTTAACTCATTAACCGCCGCTCCTAAAATATTGAGTTTTGAACAAAAAGTTCTTCTATGATTTATTCTTTAGGTTGAAATGTAGACTTTTCATTTCGGTGAAAATTTTAGGTTTCATATAAAAATTTTACAGGAGAGCCAAAACAAAATACGTATAA
>LN483411.1:386599-474000 GCA_900002565.1 Culicoides sonorensis
GAGAAAAGTGACTTCAAAGTAGTGTTGCGTAAACGCAACGGTCGCGGTTAATGAGTTAATAACACTCATTATGTTAAAAACTCCTAAGAGCCTCATGAATTCTAATTCTAAGCAAGCCTTGAACAATATAATAAAATAATATAGTAAATTTTCAAACTTATTTAATATATTTATATATTATTGCTTTTATTTCTTGAATCATATATTAATGGGCCGTATGTTTTTGAACAATATATTTTTACTCATATTACTTTCATATATTTATTTATTGTAATATATTGCAACATATTGTATTGCCAGTTGGCAAGGTTTAGAATTTCTAAGGCTTTTAACATAACAAATGAAAACAATTCATTTATTGTAAATTTTATTCAAATCTAAACAATCCGACTGTTGTGTATCTATACAAATATTTGGTCGGAGTTTTTTATTCGGCGGAGTTATTGTGAGTCGGAATTTTTTTGGAGGAAATTTACAATACCACTATAGCAAATAATAATATCGTATTGTTTCGGGTGAACTCTAAACTTTAGAAACCACTTGTTTACTTGCGGAGTTTAGAGTGAACACGTATGTTTTCATCAATTTAAAATAATAGTATTAATTTAACCCATTTCCACCCAGACTATGAAGGAGCAAACCTAATCTGATTTTTGGTATACTGTTTTCAATTACGATAAAAATGATTTTTAGAAAATAAAGCCTGTGTTTGAGCTAATTATTTAGCAGGCCCGACGATATCCGTCTTTTCCAAATTCCTCTCCCTACTTCTATCAAAATGTTAAAATTTTTATAAAATGAATTTTATTTCCCTCTCTTTCGAACTCTTCTCTCTCTGCTTCTCTTAATTTCTTCATGCCTAAATGCGTAGCTGTGAAGCAGCGGAGCATTTGATTTCCAAGTATTTTAGATAAATTTGTTAAATAAGTTTTTTTTAAAAGGTTAATTACAATTAAAATACAAGGGTTCAAAATGTGAACTCAAAAATTGATTGTTAAGTAAAAAGGCAGGTCAAAAAAAAATTATAGAAATCATCTAATTTTTCATCTGAAAGAAAACTAAGAAAAATGAATTTTCTTCTAAGGTCATAACTTTCTAACTCCCCCTTTGACCTTCCTAGAGCAAGTTAAAGTTCAAAAAAAGGCCAAACTAAAGATATAAGTCTAACCCACTTCTAATATGCCTAATAAATTTATGAAAACGGAGAAGAATTTTCCTACTTAAATGTATCTATTCTTAGTTTTTCCCACTTTAGAATAAAAAATCATTGAAAAATTGAATTTTGTCTATCAAACATATTTTATAACAATTATTGACCAAAAATGATATATAAGTCCACAAAATCCGCTATGGATTATTCGGGATTTTGTCGATTTTTTTTATAATCGAATGTTCTTTGACTCTTTTAAACAGAAAATACAATTAAATTTTCTTCCGTGAAGAACCACATTTTAGGGCGCTTTTCAGGCCCAATTTTCCAAGCCTCATTGCAACTTTATTTTGAATGCTTAGACAAAAACTAAATACTTGAATCGCCATGGGTAAATTAGATCTACAAGTTTTAAAGATCGTAAAACTAATTTTTAAAAAAATTATCTCAAACCAAATTAGAAATAGGTTTTCTATGTGTTAAGAAACTAACATTTTTATAAATTGTAGCTCAAGCCCCAAGATTAGTAAGTCTGCCACTGATTAACAGGAAGTATTTACAACGCTGTTTGGCCTTAGGTCTTTCTAACATCGCAAAATAAGATTAAAAAAAATTCAACTTTTCAAAACTTTGTGAAGCTGTTATCTCAAACATTTTATTTTGCTTAAATCTTCTTGTTTTTTACTTTTTAGTTAGCCATTCTTCTTTAATAAAAGTTTATTTTGGAAGATAAAAACTTCCTGAGGATAAGGCACACTTTTTATCGTTTTATTTTTAGTTGTAAGCCGTTTTAAAATATTTAGTTTTTCAGTTTAAAGGAAAAGTACCTAAAACCACCCAACACAAATACTATTGAAAAAATAATTTATTCATTCTTAAACTATGTTTTATTTCACTTAAAAGTAATAAAAGTTTGAAAATCAAGATATTTTCACTGTAATTAATCCCTACAGTCCAAGACCTTTTCTATTTATAGCTGTTGTAACTGCAAATTCATCAATATCTTGGCTTATGGTACATACATTATTTTCTGTGCTCTGCTGAGAAACTGTATTGTCATTCACTGCTTGATTGCCTCTTAAAACTAATCCAAACTGCTGAATCGCTTGCATTATACCAGCGTTTTCAACAATTGGTGATGTCAAATGAGTTACCAAATTAGATGACATAAGATTTTCTCTTAAATGATTCCTGTAGTTATCTGTTTCAGCTGCTATTTGTTTACGTTTCCAATCTGCAGTTAATCGAGTTTCTAATCGTATTTGATATTCCTTTTCCATAAGCTTTTCATTAATATGTGTCTCATTTGATCTTTCACTTTCCTTTTTCATTATTTCATTTCGGAAACCATATCGAATTTTTTTCCTTGAACTATTCATGTTTTATTATTTTTTTAGACATTTACTTTCAAAATTATAAATATTTTGTAATTTAAGTTTATTAATTCATTTTACAAATTTAGTTTAAAATTGTCATTAATGACAATGTAGACAGGGTGTTCTTTTTGTGAATCAGTTTAAAGTAACCCTAAATTAAAAAAAAAAACCAAGTTGAGCAATACAATTGAGAAAACGCTATTTAACTTTTGAATGCGCCTATGAATTTAACTGTTTTCAAGCTTTTTTATGATACCTTGCAAATTCCAAAGAACAGATATTCTCATTGACGTTTATTTACAGGATTGTTTAAGTTTTCAAATGTCCAAATAAATTTTAACTCGCTACTGGTCAATTTTGCTCTCTTAAACTTTTTTTTACATTCTTTTCATATGTTCTGAAGACCGTCGATTAAATTTTTTGAAGTTTTATTTTGTTAGCTAAATGAAGATGAAAAATAGTTGATATGTATAAATCTTTTATGAAACTTAAAATTTTCTTCAACAAAAAAGTGTTCATGTTTTATGGAAAAATTGAATATTTTTTTAGTAGTTATTAATAACGCTATAATTAAAAAAGCGTTTTGCAAATAAATATTAGGTTGAAAAAAAATTTAAGGCCAAAATCTATTATATCTCAAAAAAATTAAACGTCAATAGAATTTATTCAAGAAAAATAAGATAAAAGTATATGACACAAAATTTTAATCAAAAAATTATAATTTTTTGTTAAATTTAAAAGGAAAAACTTGAGACACACACATTGTTACAGAGAAAAACCACAAAACAAAGAAAAATATGCATCGAATATTTAAATTTTAATTAAAAAAATTTTAAAAATAATTTTTCAATAGTCTTCATAGGAAAAGAAAGAAAAGTGTAAAGGCGTTTAGAAAGAAGAAAGTAAATTGCAAATATAAAATTTTCTCTCTGAAATGGCTGTTTCTAAATTTAGGTTTATTATTATTAACCTTATGACTCTCAATAATATTTATTGAAATAGAAATATCTTTTTATAGTGAAATTGATGAATATGGATTCAAACGACCACCCGATTTTGATTATGAATATTATGAAAAAATTATGACAGTATATTATACAGTATTGACTAGTAGAGCACTTCGTTGGGAAAAGTTTTTGCGAAAACATGATATTTTGGATGGTGGAAATACACTTAAGCGATTCATACGAAAAGGAATTCCAGCATCTATGAGACCAGAAGTTTGGTTGAAGTCGTCTAGTGCATTTGTACATCGGCAAAGGCAACCAGATTTATATCAAAAACTCTTAAAATGCTCGTATGACAAAGAAACAGCGGATCAAATACGCGTCGATTTACCACGAACATTCCCGGAAAATATTTATTTTGATCAATATAAAACTAGTTTGTTTAATGTTTTGATTACATATTCTCTTAATAATAAAGATGTAGGGTACTGTCAAGGACTTAATTATATTGCAGGTATAAATTATTCTTATATACCTTACATCTATAAAATAAATAATATAATATTTTATACATAGGACTTTTGCTTTTAGTTACTAAAAATGAAGAACATTCATTTTGGTTATTAAAAGAAGTTGTGGAAAATATTGTACCATCATATCATACAAAGTCAATGTATGGCTTGATAACAGATGTTGAAGTATTAGCTCAACTTGTTAGACAACGCAGTCCTGAAATCCATAAACACATTAAACAAGTCGGTAATGGAATCAACATTTTATCCGTTTTTGTTTCAAAAAATTATAATCATAAATTTTCTATTTTATTTTAGGACTACCATGGGAAGTTATCTTGACAAAATGGTTTATATGTATATTTGCTGAAGTACTACCTGTAGAAACAGTATTAAGGATTTGGGATTGTATATTTGCTGAAGGTTTTAAGGTAAAATGTCTTCGGAAATCTTAATATGATAAACATTTGAAAATACATTATTTGTTTCAAATTATAGATCTTGTTTCGTGTTAGTGTTACTCTTATTTTGAGAAATCGTAGCGAAATATTGAGGACTCACGATATGTCGGAACTATTAAATGTTTTTAGACGGGCTATTAAAGGGCAACAAGTTCTTGACACACATCAATTTATCAATTCAATTTTTAGCGTTCCTGGTCGATTGAAACGAAGTGATATAGAAAAATTACGCACTCAAATTAATAAGACCCGTTTAAAAGACAAAGTTGCATAAATTAAGTTGTTATCGAAGGCAATACAAATATGAGAAGTAAAAATGGCAGTAAGATCATCATAAAAGATATTGATGTTTTCTCCAAATAAAGTCCCTTCTTGAGAAATATTAACGGTTTAAAAAAAAAATAGTATTAAGTAATATTACTTTTTAAAAGTATTATATGGCTTCACTCTTATAAAAAGAGTTTATGGTTACTCGCGTTTATATTTGTGTTTATTTAAACATTTCAAATTATGATAGAAAGTATGTACAATTACAATCATTTTGAAATTTATTTGCGAGCTAACATTTCAGATTTGTTAAGATGTTTCAAATTTGAAAATAAGATGTCTTAAAAATATGTTTTCCTAGAAGACTTGAGAATAATTATGGTTTAATAGATTTGAGCATGATATTTCAAAAATATAAGCATGGCGATCTAAATCGACTTTTCATTTGATGTCTAAAGAGCGGTGATAAATTTTCACACTACAAAAAATAATGTAAAACCGAATGAGATGCTTAAATAATTTACAAGGTCAGTTTCTACAAAAACACCACCGTGATCTCAATAAGCTATATTGAAGTCATTATATCGACCTAAAATTTTCAGGATCATTCTACGGCAAATTCCATGTATATAAAATCAATATTAGAAAAAAAAGATTCCTACAAAATTATATATATTGTTAGAAACTTGATTAGATTAACCAGATTTATCGATTTTCTTGGTTTTAAGCTTAAATCACATGCAATTAGAACAATAAAACAGAAGAGAACTAAATAGTATAAATAAAAAAAATAGATTTTATATAATGATATGGAAGTATAGAAGAAATTGAACAATTGGGAAAGTTAAAGTATTTTGCAATGAACCTTACCAAGAAAACACTTCTAATCCAATTCAAAACAGATTGAGCTACTAATTCAACCCAAAACTAGTGGATGTTCATTAGGACAAGTTCCCAATGATGTTCCAAAGAGTGAATATTAGTTTCTTGTGCTTTTTAGACGCTAAACAGTTCGGACGTTATATGTAAAGTTGATATAGAACGGTCTAAGTTCTCGCATAACAGACATATTTTTATTTATAATTGTTTAAAAATATTTTAACACAAAACTTGAAATTTTCGAATTTTTTTCATATTTGTGAATTTCATTTTCTAAAAGTTGAATTAAATAATGTTAATTAAAATTGTATAATGAATTTTAGAACAAAATACAAACAAATATATACATAAACAAATAAAACAAGCAATAGAATAAGTGTTTCAATTAGTCTCATTGATTAAGTATAGTTATGATCCATTTTGAATGCTCTGTAAATTTTATCCAACTTTTCTTGTTCCCTTCAAGGGTTTTTTTATGTTCAGTTAAACAAATTTTCCAAAACGGAATGTGCTTTATTCAAGTTAAAGCAATCATTATGAACAATTTATATACGTGATATACATGTTATTATGCAATCTTTCATCCAAAAAATTCACGAAAGTAAAAACAGGTGTCTTTGGGGACTATGGTTGCCATATACTTTTCATACAAAAGGAGGATAATAATACAAACTTAACAAAAAGTTAGGTAAACCAATGCTTATAATAATATTTTCTAATTATAATATGAAAATAATGTACATAATTCAATTGGATTTAATTTAAACAGAAAAAACCATTCAAATAAATTTGATTGTATCAAAATTTATGAAAGAAAATATTTTGCTTATGAAATTGGTATCGAATTCATGTGACAAATACTGCAACCGTAAAACTAGAGACCATTCACTCGTACTAGATAGCTCCAATGCTTCAACGACCAAAAAAGATAAAACCAAATATTATCTGTTTCAAAAGCAAATTCATATTGATTATAATCATTGGTACTTAATTTAATCAGAATCATAAAGTTTTTCTCCATAGTGACCTTCCTTAATACGAAAGATTTTTTTTTTGAATATTCAAGGAATTTTTCTTAACCTGAAAGAGACAAACAAAAAAAAATAAATACTGTGCTAATAATTTATTTTATTTTTTTAATTTGTCAGTCAAGTACAACAATAAAGCCATACAGGCAATCAAACATATAACATGATCTATATCTGTATTGCAGCAAACAAGTAAAACACATTAGTTCTTTTACTTAATTTGTTCGTAAATTTTTCATTTGTAACCTAATAAGCAATTTTCATCATTTCTTAATTTATAATCATGTTTTTTTTTCTATTTTTGGCGTATTGTTCTCTGTAATAGTTATTTTTTTTCAATTATTTTATTTTTACATTGGTATCTTTGCAATCTTCTTAACTACGACTTTCTGGTAGGATTTTCATTGAGTCAAGTAGGCTCTCCGATTAAGTCGCCCTTTATATGACATGATCTACTATAAAATACCACTCCTTATTCAAAATTTCAAATTGGAGTAGCTGAGAAAAGTTTTTTTTGTGTTATGATGATGATTTAAATACTGTTAAATTATATGAAAAAGTTATTATTGATGTATAACCAAAATAAGAACGAACAATTGAATGAATCATTCGTTAAAATCGTTTTACTTAAAAAACTTTAAAAATAATTTTAATTAATAAATAATTTTAAAATAAATAAAAAGTTGATACAATTTTCATGTTTATATTATGATTATTATGTTGTTTTTAGCAAAAATTACACAAAAAAACTTTGTCAGCTACTTCGATTTGGCTGAAGTTTTAAATAAGGAGTGGTTTTTTTTATAGTAGATCATATCCTATAAAGGGCGACTGAATCGGAGAACCTACCTGACTCCATGAAAATCCTACCAGAAACTCGCAGTTAAGTTGTTTTTTTACTTTTGTTTCGTGGAAATATCTATGTTCTATCTTCGAATAATATGTTTAACAATTTATAGTTTTCAAACAAGCTACTTTCCTTTTATCTATTTTTAAAGAAAAACACTTCAAGTTTTTGTAATAAAATTAATCAGAAAATATTGTGATCCGAAATTCATGCAAAACAATATATTTTATTTAGAGCTATCCTTGCTCATTTCGATATCAATGTTTGTGCTAACATCATTAACTCTTGTTGTGCTTATTTAAAAATGTATTTTTTGAACATAAGTGAACTTACTTTTCAAAAATGATCAAAGCGAGGGGAAAAGTAAATTTAACGAAATTTAACAAATATATCAATAAACTATGCAAATAAAAATATATATTTTTTTTTTGCTTGTAATGTAAGGCCGCACATCTATAAATACAAAATTCTGAAAATGAAACAAAAGTAAGTAAAACTTAAATTCATGACATTAACTTCCGAATATGATTCACCCAAAATTTGTTTTATAAAATCATTGCATTACACTACAGTTTAATTTAAAGATAGAACTAAATAATATAATAGCTTCTTGAAATATAATTGTATATAATAATTGTAATTTTTACTTAGAAAATAAGTTTTTGATTTTATTATTTGATTATTTATGGTTTTTAACATATTGAACTAATTGTTTTCTGCCAAATAAAAAGATTTTGTTATATTTGTAAGAAAAGTAACAAAACTAAGCTACTATAAATTATTTTTTTAAGGACTTTAAAGCAAACCCCTATTTTTATCATAGTGATATTTTACGCCTTAGATCAACAATTTTATAGCTAAACGAACTTATTAAGTATTCATTGTATAAAATTATTCAAAAGTTCATGTAATTTGTTTAGTTTTAGAGCTACTTTCATTTTCGAAGAAAAATATTATCGTACTTATATTATCGTAATAGTTTTAATTTTAACAAATTTTAATAAATCAAACAATACTAAAAAAAATACAAGATTTGCATTACATTTTTAGTAATTATCTTAATATAAATGTTTACTTTTGTCATAGGTCACTAGATTCATCACCTAAGTGACTTTCTATTGTTTCGTCCTTTTGTCAAAGCAATGGTGGTGGATTATACACTTCTATTGCCGGAGTAAGCAAGTCAATTCTCGTCGATATAGAAGAATCGCTAAAAATATTGATAAAAAATTATTAGTATTGAGAATTTTTTTTTATAATATTATAATCAACTAAAGATTTTCATAAACATTTCATATTAGTATATTTATTTAAGCTAAAAAATATAATAAAAGTATCAAAAATATATTCAATAATTTTTTAAAAACAAAATATTTCCTCTCTTTAGTAAAATGTTAGTATTTTATTTTTTTTCAACTGAAAACAATCTTTGATTGATTATAATGTTACTTTATCTATATCTATAGGTAGTAAAGTGGTAAAACTAAAAAAAATATATATGAATGTTTATTTTATAGTCGCAAGGAAGAGTTTTAATAAATTAATATACCTAAAACTAAATACAGTTCTTTTTATAATTTTAAGTTAATGGCAATAAGTTTCTTTTAGTGCATTTCGTAAGCAAAATACTCTATTACATCACAGACGGTTTGTTCCCTGTCACTTTGTTTTATACGCAACTCCAGAACGGTCCATCGGAGCGAGGTCGTTTTTTTGTTTGATAGATAAACTTATTAGATTAGAGATTCTACTAAGGGTTCGGGTTCTCTAGCCTGAAAAGGGACAATCAACCATTTAAGGAGGAGCAGATAGGAATTTACTTCAACTCATTAGTTTTAAGATTAGACGTCAAAAATAACAAACGGTCAAGCCAAAGAATTTGAAATTTAGATATCTGTAATTCTGTCATTTTCTCACTCTATTACTCAAACATTTTTTGATTAAAATATTAACATTCATTGAATTGAGTTTCATTGCAATGCACTTTTCTGAATTTTTCGATGGTTAGAATTTCTGCTTTTTTTAAATTTGTGAATAGTTAACGGGAAAAGAACTGTTTATTTTAATTGAATTTATTTGTATTGATTTTTAAAGCTCTCCCATTGGTTTAGGTAATAAAATATTTATTTTTTATATTTTACATATGATACATATTAATTTGATAGAAATAAGTGCTGTTTACTTTTAATACATTTTAAAATCTAATTGTTTTTACATAAAATTTATAAATTTTCTAAATAAAGATATATTATTAAAAATGGTTTGCTTGATCAGTCACAGATTGATTAAAAATTATTTTTGAAAATGAACAATATTTAAGCAAAACTACATGTCATGAATTCATCTTCAATTTGATTTTCCCTAATTATTATGATGCAACTTTAAAATAGTAATTGTTATTCACATAAAAAAGTAGAATTTTATTTGGCGAAAAAAGCGATTGCCAATATTAAATTTAAAAATTGGGCAGATCAATCTTTTTGCACAGTCATCTTAAAAAGATAACAAGGAGTGAATCAAGCACCTGCAGGCTTTACCTAAAACATGATGAAATATCAAAGAACATCCACTGTGATTATGAGACAATACTCTTCTTCAGGGAGTGTTTTGCATCTTCCTCTACTGTAGTGAATACAGATCCTCAAAATATCTTGAAATTCTATGACGAATTAGAAGATTAGACATGACACCTCTTTCCATTTAATGAGAAGCTCAAAAGATCTTATAGGTCAAAGTGCGAACACTTGAATGTCTAATTTGAGATTATTAGAACTATCATTGGTTGTTTTGAGATTGCTAACAAAAGTGTTGTACTATATACAATGTTTGCTTTTCATTTTATTTAATAAATTAATAACTATTGTTTGGATATTCTAGTTTAACTAAATAAAATGTAATACATTGAAGTGAAACCATCGATTCATTGTCATGAGATGCAAATTTAAGATTTAAGTATTTCAGTGAAATTTTAATTCATGTTTCAATTAAAATGGAAACTTTAAATAGAAAAAAGGAAGTATAAAAATTCAGCATTTAAGAATCTTTTTTAACTTCATCAATTAAATATTAAAAATAAGCTATAACGTTAAACGCATAAACATTTTTAAACGTACTATTAGGATTATAAAAGATAGGTATTCAAATATTGCAAGCGTACGTAGGAGTATTAAAATGTTAAAAATATTAATTTTTTATATAAAAAAAAAAATTGATAATGTGTTCAGAGTTTTGTATAATACACAAAATTTTTGCTTTAACAAAAATTTTAAGATAAATGTAATTCTTAAATTAAAAAATATGAATGCTTTCAAGATAGAATAGATTTTATATCAAAAAATATATTGTGTGTCTCATTTTTTACATCTTATATTTACAATTAAATACCTTTTTTATTATTATTTTTTTATTACTTAAATATTTTCTAATGATGATTTAAACATTATCTGTTGATTTTTTTTTTCATAAATTTTGTACAAGACATTATCAAGGGAAAATTTTTTGAAAAGTAATAGCAATAAGATTTTTTTGACTTAATTGTTTTCCCTTGATAAATTTTTTGAAAATTTTTTATAAATGAAAGTTCTAAAGCGGCTATTACAAAGCAATACCTATTTTTATTTTATAAGAAGTTTATTACTTGCTAATCTCTAAAATATTATTGATTAAATATAAGCTACGTAGGAAGCTGTTCGTTAAGTTGTTTTTTTTTTTAATTGCGTTTTCAATATGATGCTAAAGTTACCTTTTCGATAAAATTTGTTAACCTAGCCTACGGAACTATTTAAAATCGCGATGTTTCTGGTGGCCTGAAGTAATAATACATAGCAACGCGCAAAATGATGCTTTTTCTGAAAATTTAGTGTGAATTATTGCAATGGTTTACGGAATTCTAGAAACACATCACTCACGAAACCCAAACTATTTTTTTAAAATCTGTTTAATTTTATATTTCTTACATTTTATTGTAATTAAGTAGAAGTATTATATTTCATATATTTTTATTTTTGCTATATAATCTAAAAATTCTTCTTTAAATATCATTTTTAAGGATCCTTATCATTATGATTTTATATTTAAGATATTGATATAAAAATAATGTTTAAACTTTGAAACAAAAGATTAGAATTGTTATGTGATAATTATGTTACCTGACGTTTTCCAGTCGAGGCTGGCGATAGCGTGGTTTACGCCTCTTTTTTACTCTTTCTTTCTTACATCTACAATCACAGTGAAGACAACATAGTCCGACAGATGCTATAACTGTTATTATAAAAGGAATCACAAAAAAATTTATAATTGTTTGGATTTGATCTTCTCGGCTATATTGAGTCAATACAATTGTTTTATTCATCTGAGAATAATAGCAAGGGAATATTGTACCTTCATGACCATAGAGATCTGGCGATAAATTAATGACATTAATTATGAGATTTTTTGAAAATCAAAGAAAAACTTTACCAATGAACGGTTCACATTTTACTTTGGGTGGATAACCACATCCCTTAATATTAACTAAAAGTACAGAATCTTCGGAATATAATGTCATTGAATCTGTTAAATTCACTAATTCTAAAGGTTTCAAATTTGCGGGAAAAGTAAAATTTTCTACAAATGCAACGTAAATATGACTACATTTAAATACATCAGATGTACACCCTTCTCGACAACTTGACCACGAACAGTTTAATAATCCTGTTAAGTCTTCTCTTCTCTGTGTTACACATATCGTCGGTTCCATTACAAAATTACTTGCTAAGGTTGAAATAGCTGGATCTACATAAAGTGGTACCAAAAATAACAATGATGAGCCCCCTGTCACTGACAAAAATGCCAAAACGGATGTTGAATAAAACCTAAATGCTTCACGAAAGGTACGTCTGGGCTGTAAAACTGGTTTTTTCTTTGTTGTTGTTAATTCTTGTAATTTGCGTTTACGTAGTTCTTCTGCTTGTTGATCGAGCAAAAATTCAGAACTTCCACTACTCTGCATTTTTAAACCACTTAATGTTTGCTAATCCCCCCTTTGTACGATGGATTTTATTGAGTGTGATGCGCAACATCCCAATCAAATAAAAACTTTATTACAATGTTAAACATTTAATTAAATGTTTCACTTTTTCATGAAAACATCGTGAAGCATAAGTGTGATAGCTCAATTTATTGTTTCTTAAAATAAGCAGAACCTAATTACAAAAAAAAAAGTTATTATTTTAATGTGATTTAACAAATTATGTGATAAATTGGAAATAATCTTAATAATCCTTATCCTAATACTTGAGTGGTATGATATTCATTTAAATTGCAATGCCGAACAAAATAGTTCTGAGTATGAATAGTATTGACTTTCATCATGTCAAGGGACTTTTTAGTCCCTGTAACGATATACAAAAAATTTTTAACCGTTAAATTTTTTTATTTGACTCGTGCTTTAGTTCTACAAGACTATGTCATCTGAATATGTTTAATACAAAAAAAATAAAGAAACTGACCTTTCCGAATTTTAAATCTGCTAAAACTGATCTTTGCTTTCATCTGAGAACAGAATGAAAGTGAATAACATAACCTAATATAATATAGGATGAAGGGTAACATAATATATTTTTACTCCGATAATATTTATATTTTTAATAACTTAAAATTAAAATTTCGAACATTAATTATTAAATCAAATTTAATATTCAAACAAGTGAACTGAATTAAGATACATATTTAAAAAAGTAAGAAATTAGCTTCTGCAGCAAATCCATAGTTCTGAGACCTTGTTCTTTTTCAAAATATTTTCATCTATTTTATATTACACTATCCCCTCTAGTATATCACCCTCCATTAATTCACACCTCCCGTAAATCACATTTATGAAAATTTTGACAACCTTTCATATTTCACGATATTTTAATATTTTGTGAAATATCGGAGGTTGTCAAGTCCATTCGCTCTTTATTTCTCTCAATTTTTTAATTCATTGTCCGGTGTAAAAAACCATTATAAATTCAGATTAAATAAAAAATTTCATAAAAATGGGTCGTGTACAGCAATGAAAAGAAAGAAATTGCTTGAAGTTAGCTGACAAAATATCTATTATCACCCATTGCTTAGATTAACAGCTTAATTGAAGAACTTAATCAAAAAAAATCATCAAAAAGAAAGAAAATAATCTTGGAAACCAAGAAAAATACCCTGTAAATATGAGAAAAATAAAACTGTTTTCACTTGGTTTTATTCCATGCGTCGATCAGGAATTCCTGAGTAATATTGATTGTGAAAATCCTTCAATTTATAAAAAATTACCTATAAATTTCTTCTCTATTGACCTTTTTTATGATTATAAGATGTTAAAAAATAGATTATTAGCTCTTAACAGTTCAAAATTTTGATCTTTTCCCTAATATATTAGGACTAATTCCGATATATCACGATTTCTCATATTTCACCATCCTCGTTCCCCATGCCCGTGAATTATTAGAGGGAATAGTGTATAATAATATTAGAGAATATTTCATATTTAATTGAAAACGGTTTTTTTTAATATTTCAAATCAATTTAAACTTGACATCTCTAATAATGAATCACGATGAAATGAATGTAAAATGAAAACATTAATTCATGTTGAGAATTGATTTATTTATTAGCATCACACAATTGTTAAATAGTTTTATATAAGGTCAGATCGACAAAGTGAGAGTGTGCGAAAGTGTCGCTAGAGCCTCTCTGACAGACCTCAGCCCTTTAGTTATACATATATTATATTATAACACTGATTAGTAAATTAATTTTTTTACCCGAGAAATGAAATTCCTTCAAATGGGATCAATTTAAATGTAAAAAAAATGAGTTCGCCATTTACCGTTTGTCCGAATGTAGGCGTATAAAATTTAATGTTTTTTCGCTTGAAATGTGTTTAAAAAAAATGGTAATTATGATATTCTTTAAGGGAATTTTTAAGTTTTCCAAAAATATTAAGTATTGACCATTCCAAATTCTTTTTTTTATCTGAAACACCTCTAGCAGGTTTAGAAACGGGTCTAAACAAAATGCCAATTTAACATTCTTAAAGAAAATTGTCATAGCCTTCCAAAAATTCAATATTATTCGTGTTTCGAACACATAGTTAGACGGTATACCTATAAAAACCAAGATCTGGTTTCAAATAATGATAATCTCTATGATAATTACTCTGAAACTTCAAATCAATCTCCAAATCTACACGTCTACAAAGAGACAAAAGGTAAATGGTGAAATAATTTTTTTTACATACAAAAATAAAGGAATTTCATTTCGCGTCCAAAAAAATTATTTTGTTAATCAGTGTAATATATTCCTAGAATGCCCTTTTCATAAAAATTAAAAAAAAATTCAATAAAAAATATTTTTCAAAAAACTGCAACATTAAAAAATATTTTTTTGAATTTGTTTTTGGAATTTCTTAGAAAAAAATCATTTTTCGGTATTTTTTGAAGTTTTGAGATTTTTTTTGATAAAATTACTTAAATATTGTGCTTTTAATCAAAACCGCAAAATGAAGATTGGTGAAAATGTAAACAAATTGATACACCGCGAGAATTTGAAATGGCCGTTAATGAAGGAAATCTAAAAAATTTTCTAAAACAAATATTTAAATTAAAAAAATTATCTGAGAATATTTTTTTTTCAGAAATGACAAGTTTTAATCGTTAATATAGAATAAGGCAAACAAAAATCAGAATTAATAAAGAAGTATGTAAAAAAACTAAAAAAAAATTATCGCATATTTTTCAATTAATTAGCTTTTTAAACAGCTAATTATTTAAATGTTTGATTCTTAAAAACAATATCTATGAAAACCAAACACAATTTTCATATTTTTTATTTGAAATTTAAAATATCAGTAAAAAATACAAACTCAAATGATAAAGATAATTTTTCCCCTCCAAAATTTGAATTTTTAACGGACAAATATGTCACGCGCGTTATAAATAAACGTCATTCTCGTTGAACAGTTCAGTTTTGTTTTTTGCACTTTATTCAGTAAAGATAATACTTGAAAAAAAATGTTAAAAATGTTGCCGTAGTACGACAAAAAGTTGCCGTGCACGGCAAGAAATACGTCAAGTTTTGAATTTACAGTGAATAAAGTTTAATAAAAACGACTCACGAAAAGTCATAAAGAGCATGAAAGAATGATGTTAACTTTTAAAAACTCACTGTATAATTATTATTATTTATTTATTTAAATAAAATTCAGATTATTTTATCAAAAATAAGACTAAAAACAATATAATTATATTTTAATTTTAAATTAATTTATTATAATAAATAATAACAATTAAACTGAAACCTTGCCCAACCCCCCATCAACATCTGACATTTTGTTGGATTAAGACAAAACCTTCGATTTGCATTAGTCACCTTTTTAATTTGTAAAACCAACTTCTTGCACGAAAACTATTTTCAATATTGAAGAAACATTTGGTCTTAGAACTTTACACGAATATTTTAACTTTAAGTGTTTTGTTCAGACTTCTAGTTATAATTACTGAAAAACGTCGATCAAAAAATTCAAGTTTTAAAAATGTTTTCTAAAATATTTGAATTTTCTCAGAAGCTACTTGTGTTGCCTTTTTTGTTTATGGTAGTTTATGAATTTTATGTTAGAATTAAATAACTTACTAAGGAAAAATCACACATCCCATTTGTTTTTTTAAATTTCTATCTGTGTTTATTTTTTTTTCTAGAAATGTATTTTCTACGCAAATATTTACATACAATTGAATTATAGTTAAAAAAATTTGATCTATACTTTTGATAAAACTCACTTTTTAGGTACAAACTATAAATTGATATAATTTTTACAAGAACATTCAAATTTTCACCTCTCTTACGTATTGAACTGCTAAGTATGTTAATACAAATACAAATTCATTTATTAAAAATATCAAAGTTTATTCCTACAAAATTTTTATTGGTCCTTAAACTTTAATTTTCTCAAAATATATTCAATGTTTTATTGTTAAAATTATCCTTTATCTTTGTTTACAAGGTATAAACTTTTAAGTGTATTAAAATTAAAAAATATCGAAATTAAAATTTATAGCACACATACAATCAATATGTTCTTTTTTATTTTAAGGCAATTAAATTGGTTGCATGCTGTAAGCAATATATATTCAATAAGACTAAAAATGAGTCTTAATATTTTCGTAGAATGCAGCCGCTCCCTTAAAGTGCAAGACTGCGCAAGCGTAGCAGTTCTTTTACTCTCAATATATATTGTGTATAAAAATTACCACACGTTCGCAAAATTCATTGAAAGAAATTTGAGCATGCGTTTTTATTTGGAGTTTTAATCTTTAATAATTTATTTTATATAGTTTTATGTTTTATAACATATGCTTATAGTTTTTTTTCCGCCATTCTTTAAAAAAATAATTTAGGTTTGATCAAATAAAAGTAATGAGTCTTTAATTTTTAATTATAATTATGTTTTTTTTTTGTTAAGATTTTCATTTAATAAAACTATCATATCAATCAAAAATTTGAATAGTTAAACAAATGAATTCTTTATTTATTAAAATTATTATATGACAAAATATCAATAGTGAAATTACTACTCCCTGTTCAACAACATGCTATATTGAACATATTTTTTTTCTTCTTATTTTTAGTGTATTTTGTATTGAAAATGCACTTTTACACAATGTTTGTCCGCAGTCACACTAGCGCCTAAGAATACTCCATTGAAGTCTATTGGTGGTTTATAAACGAGTCTCTAAGTGTGTTACATTCCTATTTGATTTTGGAATAAGGAAAAGGCTATGAGTTCCAAAATCTCAAAATGGTAAAAAATTGTCAAATTTTACTATTGAATATAGAACCAAATGAGAATTAAATTTAACTATTTTGATTTAGTATCAGAGTTATATTTAAGAAAAAAAAGTTTGAATCAAAGCATGAAATGTTTAATTAAATAAATATTATTAATTATGATATTTATTATGTTTTTATCTGATTATAAACAAAACTAATTAATGTACGATATCCGCATATTATGCTTACATATATACGGACAAAATGTGACTTAAACAAAGTTTTAAAGCGTAAAGGGATAAAAAGAACGTTTTTAGAATCAATATGTTACATGGTAATATCCCAAGACATATTTGACATTATCAAATCAGCTTCGACCTGTACTCGTTCATTTCCGTTTCGTATTCTTGAGAAGCTAACGTAAAAAAAAAGTTGTCCCAAAAATAAATATAAAAAAATTGTATTTAACTATTTTTAATTGAACAGTATTATTTTAAACTTCATTAAAAATTCACGGAATGGATACGAATATTGATGAAGGACCAAAATTAGAGCCCTTGCCTCAAAGAAATGGAAATAAAAACCAAGCTGACAACGGCAATGATACCAAGCCATTTAACCAGAATTTACAGCATCAAGGACAAAATCAGCAAAAACGTGGTTTCGGCGGTCCTAGACGAAATAATGATCAACGAGGACCACATCAAAGAAATCAAAGAGAAGGTGGACGCAACAATGAGGTAAGTTACAAAATGGCGGCCAAAATTTACTATCTGTGGTTATGTAGTCAAAAAATTTAAGTCTAAAAATAGCAATTTAAAATAATTCGTCTTAACAAACTTAATCTAGTTTGATATATGAATATGATATATTAATCAATTAATAAACAAATTTATTTTTTATATTATTTTGCATTAAAATTAAGAACTTATGAATTCTAATATACTAGATACTCTTCAAGACTCAACATCTTATAACTTAAATCTTTTTGTCAAAATTGCAAAAGAAATACATATTTAATATAATTATGTTTGAAGGAATGAAAAATTTTCTCACTCATAACATGTTGATATCCCGACACCACGTGCACGTTTCTGAGAATTTAATTATAATGAAATATGATTTCAGGAATATCTGATTTTTTCAAAACTTAAAGCTCTCAGTGGTCCAAAATATGAGCTTCCAACAATTGAACAAAAAGAAATAAAATTTTCTGGACGAAACCGTTTGTATATAGGCAATCTTACAGGCGATGTAACAGATGAAGAATTGACTGAATTATTCAAGCCTTATGGAGAAATCAGTGAAGTTTTTGTTAACAAAGAGAAAAATTTTGCGTTTCTTAAAATGGATTATCATGCTAACGCAGAAAAAGCAAAACGTGAACTGGATGGAAGTATAAGAAAAGGTCGACAGTTACGTATAAGATTTGCTCCAAATGCAACAAGAGTCAAAGTTAAAAATCTTAACAATTTTGTTTCAAACGAATTACTTTACATGAGTTTTGAAATTTTTGGTCCAGTTGAAAGAGCGATTCATATAACAGATGATCGAGGCAAACCAACTGGAGAAGGAATTGTTGAGTTCGCTAGGAAAAACAGTGCAAGTCTTGCAATTAAGTTTTGTACTGAGCAAAACTACTGTTTGACTTCGTAAGTGTTAACCTATATATTTAAATTTTATGGTGAAAAGCATGTGGTCTTATAATAGTCAATCAAAATTAATGATTTAAACGGAAGCAAATTAAAAAAAGGGAATAGACAAGTAAACCTCTAAGTGCCTCTATTTTTTTTATTGTAATTTAAATTTTTTTTCAATTTTTATTCACTCATTTTTAATTCAAATATAATAATTGATTTTCACATATCTATAGAAAATATGGTTTCAAACATGGTGTCTTATCAACTCAATTCTAATTATCTAATTCTTCCATAAACTGTCAAATTTTTTGTTGTCTTGGAAATTATAAAAACCGGTTAAAAATGGTTTTTTTTTTTGCCATTTTGTATTTAAAAAAAAACTTTAATCGAATTAATAGTAGAAATTGAACATAATTTAAGACTAGAAGAAGTTGGGTCATTAAATTTAAAGTCGATTTTGAATGTTATTTAAAGTAGATGAAAACGTGCGTGTTCACCCAAATCTTCGAATTGGCTGCTACAGCTAATTCCTTACTTTTTCAATCTTAAGTTATTATAAATGTTGAACTTTGGAAATAATTTTATGCAGTTCACCTCGTCCAGTCATTTGTGAACTAATGGAAAATTTTGATACAATTGATGGTTTTCCCGAAAAGTCAATGCCACGCAAGAATCAAGAATTATTGAAAGCACGTGAACGAGGATGCAGAGTTGCGGAAGTTGACTCCTTTGAATATGAATGCGGCACGAAATGGAAAGAATTTTATGAGCTTTATAAACAAAAAGAAGAAGCTTTAAAACGATGGATGGAAGTTGAAGTGGAAAAATTGGAAGCTCAAATGCAGTCTGTACACTTTGAACACGAAACAGAAATGTTACGCAAACGTAAATTTATAATTTTATTATAAATCGAAAACTTTCTTAATAATATTTAATTGAATTTTGTAGAACTACAACAGCGGGAAATGGATCTTGAAAGAAAGAAGTCTGAATTAGAAAAGAAAATGCAATATGCTGAAGAACAAAAAATGCGTGTAGAACAAAACTCTCGTAGGCAACAAGAGGACATCATGCAACGTATGAACCGTCAAGAAGAAGAATTAAGACGACGACAACAGGAAAACGCTTTATTTAGACAGGTGATAATTATTTAGATATAAAATCAATCATGCATTATTATAACATTAAAATATCTTTAATTTTCAAAGGCACAGCAATTGAATTCATTACTTGACCAACAAGAACATAATCAAGGCGGAAATGGTGGAAATATGCATCAAGGTGGACAAGGTGCTAATCGAAAATATAATGATCAAGGAAATAACAATTACAATCGGCGTACATATGATATGATGAATCAAAATTCTGGCAATCAGGTAAGTCACGAAATTTTACCTCATTTTAATATTTCTTTTTTACTGGATTATTTGACTTTAATATCTATACACTAGTGTCTTTGACATATCTTGGCCTCGGGATGCCGTTTAAGTTTCACAGGATTAAGTTAAGAATAATTTTTATGACTGAACGAAAATGTCACTATCACTGTATGTTCAATAATATCTTTATTCAAATCTCTCTTGCCTTAAATTTCATTTTGATGCAAATTTCTTTCGATTAACATGATTCTTTTAATTATCTACCAAAACCAACACCGACTCGGATTCAGAAATTATTTTAAGTTTTCTAACTTCTAATCGAGCTTTCATACGTTTAGGAGGCATGAAAAGACAGAACCAAAAATTTGTTTGAAGTATAATAAATTAACACTAAACCAAAATGATCAGGAACTAAACTTTAAAACTGTATAATGTCAACCTCTCATATATCTAATATTCAAATATAAGAGAGGCAAGATATAAGAGAGGCAGATATATCACAGGCACTACGATATATGAAAACCTTAAAAAAATCTTAAATTTCCATGCTTAAGTCTTCTTCAATAGAATTCAATAAAAGCAAAAAACATAAAATCTTGCTTGAGAAAAATTCATGAATAATAATGAAATAATATAAAAATGCGTTTTTTAAACTTTATAATACTTGACATACTAAATTGATGCTAAGAAATAATTGAATTATACTTATACTAATATTTTGCCACACCTTTGTAAAGTGAGTTGGAATATTATGAGTTGAATTTTTGTTTTAATCCATTACTATTCTTAAAAAACATTATGAAGATATAATATTATTTATTATATTATAAAATATAAAAAAAAAACACATTGAAACAACTTTAATAATACTCCTGAACAAAAGCATAACCGAAAGTTTGCAAGTTACTGAAATAAATAACGAAACTTGTTACAATGATGACCAAAGAACCAATCAACCACTTCACTGTTGCTGCAAACAATGGTAGTTCATCGATGATTGTAAACATTTGATTGCTAAATTAATTGGAAAATGATGTGATAAAGTCATCATAAAATTTGTTCAACAGCTGTTCATGGATCATCGTGATTCTAATGGAAGATTGAACATTTTATTCAAGCATCAACCAAAAGGACAACACAATAATTTAATATCATTCAATGATAAAAGAAAGTCTTTATTAAATTTTGAACAAAACTTCACTTTGATTTATTAACTGCTTAACTCTATGTGTTTATATGAATTCGAATTATATGGATGAATTTGTTATTGTATGTTTATCTGTAACAAATATTTTTGATAGGAGACAAAACTGCATATATATAAATAAGATAAAAGCTTGAAATTTATATCGATAAAATCTAAATAATATACTCTGAAGTTGAAAGTTTATGCATTTCTAAGAAAACTACGCAAGCTGATTTTTATGTATATTTTGAATACAAAAAAAAAATCACAATCTAATGAAATTCTCTTTCCATCTGAAGTTTATCAACTTCAAAAATACAAGTTTTCGAAAAGTCAACTCAAAAACATAAAACAAGCGAAAAAATTAAAATCTAAAAGTTGTACAACTTTTTATTATGACACTTTGACACATTCTTGATGTTTAATGGACAAATCTACTTTTTCGTTTGAATTGCATATGTAGTCAATTTATCGTGACCATCTGCATTTAAAATTGATTTTATAGGGGTTTTTGAGCATTATTATTTAAAAAAACTTCAATCTAAAATCAGACGTTAAAGTTATTATAAAAAGTTATTAACGAGGGTGCTCTTCTAAACGCATCTAATCGCGAATGAAGATATTTTTATTTATTTTTTATTTATTATTACACACAACAGCCTTAATCCCTTAAAAAAACCATCTTTTCAAACAAAAATTAAAATTAAAAACTTATAAAACTAATGTGACGCATCATGCCCAAAAAGTTGTTAGTTGCAGGTGATAGTGGTCGTCAGTAATGCATGAAACGATACAAATAAATACAAAAAACATACCAGCGGCGGAACAATTCAAATTAAAAAAATTTTGTCACTCACCTGAGAGTGGTGACGATGTCAATAAGTTAATTATAAATGATTTTTAATTATGGAGTCTATGTGTAAGGATTTTCTTTTCAGATTTTCATACATAATATTTTGTTTATTGTTGGCAATGTCAATTATAAGTCTCTTCGTGACGACTTAAGAACTTAATTAGACCATCTGACTTGTAAAGCCTAAATAAGAACTCAGTCTTAATTTTCTCAAAATGTAAAAGTTAGTTTTTGGTGGACATTGAAATTTCATCTAAAAAATGTGAATGATCTTCAAAACGATTTGTCAATTTTTAAAATTATAAATTTCTTTAGGACTTAGTTTTTTAGAAATATACTTTCACATTATAAATTTTGAGAATAAATTTAACCAATAACTTATTTTTTAATCCTTGGTAAAACTTTTGAATAAAGACCATTCTAAACGATATTAAGAATTAGTTTGTGAAGATGTAAAAAAAGTAAGGCTTATAAAATTTTGTTATATATTTCTACCATCCTGGATTAAACATTACAACAATTTGGTAAACAATTAATAAAATCGATGTTTTTAATTAACATTATTGATAATGACATTTGATAAGAAAATAAAATACTATTGGTGTAACAGAATGAAATTTTGAAAATATTACATTAAACTTTTTGTTTTGAGCCAAAGATACAAAAGGTAGTTTTTGCTATCCAAATCAAAAAATGATATTTTAATTTAATATTATTATATAAAAACGATGCAAACGTGCGTGTTTGCTCAAAACTCCAGATTAGCTATGGCAGCTAATTTCTTAATTCTTGGAATAATGTGGTTTTGCTGGAAAGATTACAATACGGTTTGCTACGACAATTATATAACATTATTGTTACAGTATACACTTTTGAATCAACTAGATCTGTAAGGAGTCGAACAATTTATTCTATAATGTCTACATTCATTCTTTTGGTATTATAGGAGAACAATACTGTTTCATTGGATTTTTAAAGGTCACTTGTAGATCCCATCAGCCTTTTTTGATACTTTTGAGCATTGAAATATTAATTGGAATATTATAATCAAAATAATGAAGTTTGGGTTGTTAACTTTCTTTTAATACGTAGAGGCATGTTAAAAAATGTTAAATCAAATTATGGATACTCTAGAGTTTTGCATACATAAGAAATATACAATACAGTTTGAATATAAAAAAATATAAAATAAATTTGGAGTGTGTGAATGGAAATTGATATTATTTGTAATTTAGGCATTAATTGAATACTTTTTGATACTCGTCCGATAAAAAATTTTATTAAAGAACTATGGTTTTTGAGAATAGATAATGGTGAACATAATTTCGGCTTATAGAATTTCAATATCAAAATGAAAAGTTTTTCTGACGAATGTTTTCTACTCAAATGTTTTGTGATTCAAAAAACTTTAAAAATGACGTTCATACTTTTGAAACTTAAGCATTATTGTAATTGTTTAAAAAATAGATTCTGTACCACATTACTTTTACTTTTAAATTTGAAAACATAGGAAACTGGCTTTGTGGATTATAATCATGGTCAAAATATGCGTCAAAATTCACGTTTTGATAATTCCCAAATGCAAGGTAATAGAGGCGGTGGACAAAATCGTGGTGGCTGGAATAACCGTGGAGGAGGAAACAGCGGTGGTGGCAATGATGATTTTCAAAATAAGAGAAGACGCTATTAACAAGCTACAGATATTGACATAAAATAAGTTTATTGAAAAATCCTTAGTGATTATTTTTTTATGTTTGTGGTTATTTTGAATAGTTGACCTTTGATATGATAAGGTTTTTCAAAAATATAAACTTGACTTTTAATATATTTTAAAGAATACTAATATTCAATACATTTGATAAAGATACTTTAAAATTTAAATCATAACTCATATTAATGTATATCACTAAATTAGATATATATGCTCGATTTATAAGACATATTTTACTGAATGTACGGAGTTTGTGTGAAATTAATAAAAAATACTAAAATATAAAACTTTGAAAATATATAGTCTTAGTATGTTATTTACTTAGTATGTTATACAGAAATTTATAATTGAAATTTCAAAAATAAATTCTAGCAAATTTTAGCTTGAATGCAAACTTGGGAATCGAGACTAGGAAAAAGTTAAAAAAGAAATTATATGTAGTTTTACTTTAGTCAAACTACTATATACTAGCAAAAAGAAAATTTTCTTAATTTTACGATGATTACTGCACTTTTATCTTTATTTAGCTTAATTGTATATATTATATACTTCTTACGTTAATACCTTATAATGAAATCATATTTCTATTTCTTTCTAAATAAATTATCAACCATTATTGAAAATAATGAATTATCATAATGTTATAATTTATTATGTAGAAAAAAAATGTTTATCAAAAATTGGGAGCTTAATTTTTTTTTAAGTATATTAAAACAATACTTATGAATTAACATGAAACATATAAGATGGTCAAACTATTTTTAACTTTAAATTTACATCAAAAATTTCATAAGAGGAATAGATGTTACAAATTTAAGGGAGGATGGTGTTGATAGTGAGTAATTGTGTGTGAATGGAATTTTATGATAAATTTATTTTAGTTTAAAACGTCAGTTCTGTTACAGCTGAGTTTTATTTTTGTTCGATATATTTTTGGTTTATTTTAACACAACAATTAAACTATTTTTTTAATTTATTTTTTACAGAAATTATCTCATAAAAAAAAGAAACAAATATTAATAATTTTAAAGTTCTACTAAAACTGGTCTCATTTTTTTAAGTTTATATCGTTTATAAAGAATCAATAGCGTTCCTCAATAACATTAAAAGCTGTTGAATTAAATAATAAAAGTTTCAACAGTTGAAACAACTGTCAAAATTTATGTAGGCGTATACGTGGTTTAATTTGATTAATTTTTAAACGATTAAGCTACGTTTTTGCCGTTAAAACTATTGAATTCTCGTTGAAAGTCAATTTAAAGTATTTTATATTTCATTATTAAATTTGTTTGACAATTTAATTCAAAATAAATAGATAGTTTTATTTATATTTCATAAATAATACATAATTTTTCTTATAACATGAAAAAAATAAAAAAAAAAACTAAATAACTATTTAACGAGAATTAAATGTCGCACTCACTAAATAAAGATTTAATCAGTTTTAATTCAACAACATTTACCTATTATTGAGGAACACAAATATCTTCCTTAATATTTAACATTGTCGATAATAATAATTAATTCTGAAATAAAACTGATTACAGATCGTACCAAATATAGAAAAAGCATGGGACGGATTTGGAAATTTTTATGGACATCTTTTAATTTTTAGAGGCAAGCACATTTAGTTGTAAAATATATTAGATAAGCATTGCTCAAGAAAAATGGATGAAAATCTTTTTACTTATTAGTGCATTTCGAAAGAAAAAATACACTATTACAAACGGTTTGCCCGCCTTCACTCTGTTTGTCCGTTCCAGCCATAACTCCGAAATGTTCCATCGGAGTGAGGTTGGTTTTTTTATTAGATAGAGGAGGTCATAAGAATTTATCGATAGTCATTAGCTTTGAGATTGTGCTCAGGGTTTAGGCTCCAGAACCTCCAAAGCCTAAAGAACCGTCAAAAACGGTTAAAAATTTTAAAAAATTGATTCTTGTTTTGTTGGATGGAGAAGTTTGTTAAAATGAAGGAACGCCAAAAATGTCCGATTTTTTAAATTTTTTTTCTAAAATTTTCAATATGGCGGTTATTTGAAAAATGGCGGTTATTTTCAAAAAATTTAAAATTTAAGGTTTTTTCATCATTTTAAAAAACAACCGCCGTTATATTTTTTTTTAAAACCGCCATTTTGAAATTTTTTGAAACATTCAGCCATTGATTGTTTTATAATTATTTTTATAAATTAAACCTTAATTTTATTCAATGAAACAAGTCCCATCGAAATGCTGTTTTTTAAACCGCCCAGTCGTTAGAATTTCCCATTATTTAAATTATTATTATCATACAAATATGTTTTTGAAATAAAAACACAAAAAAATTCGTTCAACAATTCGAAATTAAAAAAAAATCGTTATCAATCATTCAGCCATAAGGAAGGTGTCCATTTATATTTTACTTCGTTCAACCCTGTAAATTGATGTCAAATAAACGTCAAAACTTTTTCTATATTTGGTAAGATCTGTAACTGACTTATACTTAAAGAAAATAGTGGTAAATTCCAGTTAGTTTGTAACTTTTATTTTCTTTTTACGTTCGTTGATAGTAAAATATTTGATCTAATTTGATCTAATCTTGATAAAATTGGAATATTATAATGTTTATTTTCAGATGATATTGTTAAATTTTAGGACAAAACCAATGTTTCATAACATATTAATATAATTCTTTAAATTTAATTTTAAAGTCCTAAAACCAATAAGTTTAAGTTTGACCTCAAAAATTAAGATCTATCTCGATATAGTTAATCTATAAAAAAAACTTAGACATAAATCATAAAAAAAGTAACTTTAAAATTAGTTTTTGATACAACTGCTTGAAGTATGGTAATTATGGTGTGTTTTACAATATAATGTTCAATGAAAAGTTATCAATTGGAATACTAACTATTTTAACTAAAGATGAGAGGAAACAAATATTTCTACAACTTTACAAAACAAAAAACTGAAACAAATAAAATGAAACGAACGCATCCTACGAAACATCAACTAATTTGAGAAGAGCTTCCTCTTACTTTGTTTCATCATTGATGTCAAAAAATTCTGGTATAGTATAAATGTTTTTAAAAGTTATATTTTATATGTATGTATTTACAGCATCAACATCTTATTCAAAAAATAGAAGATGAATATACAAATTATTGTCATTGTCAAAGTAACTTTCAATCTCATTTTATTTGACCTAAAAGGCGTTGAAAGTCTGATTGAATCTATAATATCTATTGTTTCCAATGCTTGAAAATTAAATGTTTACTATTTGTATTATCATTTAGTTTACATTTTCTTATGGTCTTTTGAAAATATTTGAGGACTGGAACACTAATTGACCTTCATACATACATCTAAGTAAATTTAAATTTAGTACGATATTATGAACCTTTGTAGAGGTTGGCCTTGTGTGTGAGAAACCAATGTTGCTAGATCAACCGCAACTTCAAAAAGTTTTATAAAATTACAATCAATTTCTAATTCTAATACCAAGGCGATCCTTGATTATATTTTGTCGAATGGTTGATTTTTGAAACTTATTGATTATTCATATGAAATTAATTCATCTAAGTATTCCAAAAATTACTATCAGAACCATCTCTTGTGCAATTTGCTCAAATTATATTAATTAAGTCAAAAAGCAACACTGGTCAGCAAATGAACAAAAATTGTAAACAACCTGACTACTTAATTTTTTTTATCAATATACAATTAATTATATGAATTTTGAAAAAACATCTTCTAACTAAGTTATTAAATTATAACATTGTTGAATTGACAAATTTATATTCGATTTAAATATATAACTATAAATTGTAACGGACAAAATTTTAATACATCTGATTAAATTAAGAAATTTACTGTATATTGTAACCGCTTATATGAACATAAACCACAAGATCAAAAAATACTCCGCAGTACATCTGCTACTTGAACTATTCAACAAATCTTTTTCACTTCGAGGTAAGCGATTTATAAAGTTCAACATAATAAAAAATTAATTTTAATTTTAATTTTTAATAGCTATTTAGCTCGAGTTTACAACATTTTATATTAAATTACACGTTTTGACAATTTTTTTCTTAATTTTACATAAAAATGAATATCTGCTTCAAATAAATTTTGAATGATAACCATTTTTAAAACCATTATAAACCTTGTGATGTAAAATGTACTACGGACAGAGTCAACACTTAACGCTTGGAGCAGACATAATCAAAAAAAACGACCATGAATTTAATGATCTAGATAGCACTTGACAAACTTCGTTTTGAAAAAGATTGCATTTTGCTCTGCTTATATTGTGTCAAGTCTATCACTTTGTCCTATGAAACAGTTACATTTTCTAACTATTTGACTATTTGACTATAAATGATTCATTTTGATAAAATTATTACTAATAATTTATTTAATAAATATTAATAGTAATTTTGTTATACTTTTCAGATCAAACATTATTATGGACCTTTTCCACCTGGTTACTATCCCACAGGAAATGTATATATGTGGCAAAGGATGCATAGGTAAACCTAAAAGGAAGTTTTGGAATATGCGTCTTAACAGCATTGTCTTGTCAATTTTAGGCATTACTAGTAGTTTTCTGTGCCATATAAGTAAAGATCGAAGATTACCAGAAACAAAAAAGGTATTAACTTTATAACATAAAGACATAATATTTTTGTTTTGCTTTTCAATGATGATAATAATTACCGTCTGAGTTATTCAATGATAATAACAAATTGGCTGTATTTATAACTGAATTTAAAATACATATTTCTAGTTGCTAAAAATGTGTAAAGTTAACTTTTACATTAGATTTTAATTATTATATTTAATCTGTAGTTATTTCACATTATTTTTTTATTGGTTCTTTACAGGATAAAACATTACGGCTATAGAGGAAAATTAGAATTTAGAATCTGTGAGTTTTGAATTATTTTACATTGTAAATATTTTTACTTAATAAAAAGAAATTATATTTTAGCTTTTTGAAGAATAAATATTAAAAAAAAAATAATGACTGACATCATAAATATACCGTACTATGAAAATTTAAGGTATCTTAGATACAAATATAAATCAGTAAATAAGATTCTCTAATTAATATATTTTTAGAATGACCAACTGCCTTATATTGCATTATGATAGTTTTTAACATAATTAAAATGTAAGTTCCGTTTATTCTAAATCATGTTATATTTACTGATGATAAAAATAGAAATTTAGTGAAAAATAATGATCATTCAAATCTATTATTTTTTTTCTGACAACCTCTTCTGATGATGTTTTTCATTTAAATAAAATATACATGATAATACAAGTTATTAATTTTAATATTTTTTATAGATTATCATTGAATTTAAGATGAAACCAATGTACTCTTTAGTACAAACCGCGAGGTAATATTTAATTTTTTTGAGTGTAAGTTTTTATCTTATATGTAAATTTTTTTACAGATTTTTAATTTTGGATAGCAATTTTAAAAGAATTATTAATATTAGGTAAGTAATAATTAAAAACATTTTTTATAGAATGTGATAATATGATGATATTTATGGTCCGTGTTTATGAATATTTTATTGATTATATTTTCTAATCCATAACTGATTTAAATTTAATAAAAAAAATGATAAATTACGTTAAATTGTGTATGTTAACTTCATTTTTCTTCTTTTCTTACAGGCCCCTCAGTGATAATTTTCAAATGCTGATTTAAAATCAGCTAATTAGTGATATAAAGAATATTTATTAAAATTGGATTTTAATATACAAAGTATATGTATTGATAGTTTTTAAATGACTGTTTTGTTTTGTAAACTGATATAATATGGAATTATTAAAAAAATATCAGAAATAAAATTATGACTAAATATTTAATATTCTGGTTTATTTTTATTCAAGTGGTCAATAAAAAAATATCAAATTTCGATTCCTATAACTATTCCCTCTGACAAGCAAGAAGAAGAATTTTTGAATTAAAATAGGCAAGTATTTATGATGTAAATCTGATCGGTTTTAGATAAATTTGCAGGTTTTCAAATCCGACGTAACTTTAAGGCTTCAGACTTTCAATGAATTTTTCAAAACAGTTTGATTATTAAAATTGGTACATAGCATATTTTTCTAATTTTTTAACATTTATTGCTTACATTTCAAGACCTGGTCATATCAGTGGAATAAAAAAAAATAATGTTACATTTTGTATAATTTTCTTAAAAAGTAATTTATTTACATGAAATAATTCAAGTCGAAATGTCCGTTCTTAGGCGTCGAAATAAAATGATATTTGGCTCAGGACTGTGAATCATATAGTGTACCTGTAATTGGCTCAAATTATATTTAAAGATAAAATATTTTGTTTAGAAATATTACCCAACCAGGGCTTTGCTGAACTCCAAGGTTCCTCCATTCAGTTTCACTCATCAAATGTGTTTTTGGTACGTTTTTTGCTACATCGACCGGTAAAATAACATGTCTTGAAATAAATACAAATATAAAATACAGTTGTTCAAACTAATTTAAAAACAAATAAAGAACTTATTTATTACCGGTATTCATAAAAATTATCAAAATACTTTTCAGAATATTGAATGTTTTCTATAGGCATATTAATTTTTAAATTTAACGCTAGGAACTCTTGTAAATTAAAAGTTTTAAGTATATATATTTTGTTTTGTTTACAAAATATAGTTTTGCTTATCGTACTAAGCTCCTGTCAAGTTTTCTTAGAGTTCCAGTGAAACGTAAATATGTATGAAAAATCCATTTGCATTTGAATGTGACATTTCATTCTTTATGTTAAATTTGGTAACCAGTCAATATTAGCTCTAAATGTAATTTGGAATTGAACTTATCGTCCACATAAACGTATTTAATTAAATTTGAATACATGGCCAAAATATTATGCCACAATGCAAATTAAAATTTAAGTTTTGCATTGAATTACATTTTCTAAACGAACTTACTACAAGAAAAAAATTATAATAAAATATTTAAAAAACAGGTGTTCATCGTATGTCGATATGCAAACAAGAAAAAAGACATTCCATCTTTATTTCACATATTAAAATCATTTAAAAAAATGAAAATTAGGTCTACATCAGTACTTTTATAGCACCGAAGAATAATTGAGCTTATACCAAAATAATATTAAGTAGTTAAAATAAAATTTCAACAATTTAATTAATAATGAGGAATATTGTTCCAGATTTAATTATATGGTATGTTTTATCTATCAGTTAAAGTTATGTTTACAAAATAAAAAAATATGTGACAACTTTTTTTTTCTATTTCAGTTTAATAATATTAATTACATTTGTACTAGCCCACATAATTTCATATGTAATTTATGAATCAATAAAGAATGACACTGCTTCCGATGAAAATTTTTCCAGATTGCTAGCGAAACAGAAAGGAGATTTTGCATTTGTAATTCGGTTATTAGTAAATTGCTTAGGATATGCTTGTATTTTCGCGCCGCTTCTTCTCATTTACAAGTATACAAAAAAAATTAAATTTGTTGAAAGAGGAGGTAATATTTTATTTGAAATCGAAGAATGAATGAAGTTTTGAATTTTTCTACGATTTTTTCGTATTAACAACAAATTTTTAACTCCTTCCTGATCATAAGAGAAATAATCAATTGAGAAGTCTTTTTTTGGTTGGAAATGACTTATTTTGATGTTTTATTAACATTTTAAGCAAAAACCTGACAAAAAATTTTTTTTTGCCTTTTTTCGATTTTTTGCAAAATTCGAAAGATATTTTTTAACTAAAAATTGGCCTAATGAGTGTATTTTTATCTATTTTAACTTATTACAACCAAAAATTCATATTTTTATTTAAAAAATTAAAATTTTTATGAAAATTTGGTTGGGGAAAGAGTTAAAAATTTAAAACTTCATTTTGAATCTTATTTAATTTAACTATGATTGATTTTTAGATTCAAGCATCATCTGTAACATTGTAAAAATTTGTTATGTCGGTGAAAAAAAAGAAAAATCTCAGACTAAGGAAGCTCCATCGACGATTAAACAGGAGTGTTTAACATTCTTTTTCTGTTTTTGTGGCTTAATGGTTTCATTCTTGAGCTGGGGAGTGTTACAAGAAAAAATAATGACTGTAGAATATATAGGATTGGACGGTAAAACTAAGTCACATTTTACAGATTCACAATTTTTAGTCTTTGTAAATCGTACATTGGCATTCATAATTTCGAGTATTTATTTAATTTTTAAAAGATATTCTTTACATCCAGCTCCTTTATTTAAATTTTCATATGCATCATTTTCGAATATAATGAGTGCGTGGTGTCAGTATGAAGCACTTAAATTTGTTAACTTTCCAACCCAAGTTCTTGTGAAATCAGCAAAAGTAATTCCTGTGATGTTAATGGGAAAAATTATATCTCGCACAAAATATGAATATCACGAATATCTAACAGCAGTAATGATCTCCATAGGAATGGTATTGTTTTTGACTGGAAGTCAAGATGAGTCTAAACACTCACCAACAACAACATTAACAGGATTATTTTTACTAACTTTATATCTAGTATTTGATAGTTTTACTGCTAATTGGCAGAATCACATCTCGAAATGTTATTCTATGAGTTCAATTCAATTGATGTGTGGAGTGAATTTGTTTAGCGTTTTATTCACCTCAACATCTCTACTTCTTCAAGGTGGTTTTATTGCATCGGTTTCCTTTTCTATGGACCATCCAAAATTCATCATAGATTGCATTGTGCTTTCATTATGTGCTGCAACAGGCCAACTTTTTATTTACTATACATTACTTAAATTTGGTCCAATTGTATTTACCATTATAATGAGTTTGCGACAGGTAAACTTAATTTCATTTTGCTAATATCTGATAAAATCACTTTTAAAATAATTTCAGGCTGTTGCTATATTACTTTCATGTATTATTTATAAACACAAGATTGAGGCATTTGGAATATTTGGCATATTTGTTGTCTTTTTAGCTATCTCAATTAGATTCTATGGAAGTCATCGACTAAGACAAATACGTCAAAAAAACGAAACAATCAAGAATACTTATAAACCTCGGATTGAAGTATAAGAAATAACATAAATTGTATTGTATGCATAGCTGTGTTCTTATAATATTTTATACCATTTAATACATTAATTTATATGTAAAATGAAAACAAATGTTGTGTAATATTTAGTGTAAAATAATCTTTTAGCTAAAATAGTTTCTAGTTTTGTTCTATATTATTCAAAATTCCAGAAAAAAATTCACAATATTTAAAGGTTAAAACTGAATACATTCTTTAAACAACACAAAAATCCTTAATTATAAGTGTGTTATGTCTTTGGTTTAGAATTGACTAGATATATTTTTTCTATTGTTTTACTTATCATTACCAGTGATTTACACAAACAAAAAGTGATAAGATACAATGTTATAAAACTGTCGAAAAACTTTTAAGTATATGTTGGTGGACGACACATTGTAAACAAAAACAAAAAAGCAAAAAATAGTTCTGTCAAGTGCAGGAGGAACATCAAGGCACAAAGAATCAGTTCTAACTTAAGTATATGTTGTTGAATTGCAAGAAAATAGAATACTCCACTTCCACAAGGCAGTAATAAAAGAACAGAGACAAAAACCTGTTTAAATTTAGATATTTGTTTACTTTTTAAAGAATATATGTATAGCTAAATAGTTTTACCTGCCAGACATGTTCACTTAAACTTCCTTTGCGTCCCATTATTATTCGAATTGTTTCCAAAAAAAGTAATAGTACAAGCAATATTGCCTCTTGAAATTTTACATTTTCAGGATATGGTAAGTTTATTAACTTTAGTATTCCCATTCCAAGTTCACAAGCTGCAAACATTCCTATAAAACATAAAAAGTATCTAAAAGTCGCTTAATACACTCATATTATGAATATTTCAATTTACCAAAATAAAATGAGTTTAAATACATAAGAACTTCATAGCTAAGTGATGGATTCATTTTGAGCTTTCCTTATTCCTGAATTTCCTTTCTTCTTTGTGAATTGATTTTGCTATTAATAATATTTGGTGCACGATTATGTATCATTGAATTGCTTCATTCTAAATTCTTCTTTATTTTTTTTTTTTTTTAATATGGTGATCGTTTATACACCTGTATTTACGATAGAAATTATTAAAAAAACACGGGCCGCACTTAGGATAAAGTACAGTGGATGACTTTTAATTCAAAATATGCTTACTTCTTTATTCTTAAGAATTTTCTTAAAATATAGTTTTTTTTTTATTTATGAGTTTCCACAAGAAAAAAGCAATAAGAATATGAAAACAAAGTTTCCTGTAATTATGTTAAATTAAAAGAAAAAATATTGTTTGATATGAATTGATATTAGTAAAAATTAAAAATAAACTTATTGAACGAAACCACTGTCATAAAGTAATGATAGTTAGCTGGTCTATTACTGTAAAGTAGATAAATCTAATATACGATGACCTTCCGTATATTGACGAAAAAAGAAAATATATGAATTTTTCTTTAGTTTTTATTCAAAAACGTACATAATTTAATATACGATTTAAGCGTATATTAACTTCAAAATGACCATCTATTAAATTATCTACGTTTTTAATGCTTATTCAAATTTTTTCCGTTACATCGTATATTACAATTATCTACGTTACAGTATTTACAAATCGGAATTTCACCTCCTTTTATTTCCAAACACTTTCTTTCAGACGAATAAAGGAAAAAAATAATTTTATTAACAAGGTTTAATTATTCAGTGCATTTTTTGAAAAGTTGGATTGATATAAGTTTATGATATAAAAATTATATTGTTACGTTTGATCTGTAACCGAATATAGTGAAAGGAGTCTTCGGCTTAAATCGTGTTGGCTCATTGATTAGTAGTGATTTAGTCATTAAATTAAATAATTTTATAAAAATAATTTATATTCTTTTGGTATTATAATGGAGCCTTACGATGTTATAGTTAATCAGCCAGTAGTAATTGATAATGTAAGTGACTAGTTATACTAAAATAATTATTTAATTCATTATGAGTACAAATGAATGACCTCATCTATCTTGATCTTCTCAACATTTTACCATATTATGGTAGTTAATATGACAAGCTTAATGTTAAGGATTGAATTAGACGAGACATCATGATAAAAAAAAACTATGATTGTTTCTAGGTGTTTTCTTTAATTTTTATTTGAGCACATTGCTTCCAAAATAGTACAGGTGGGTCAATAGCTTTAAAAGAAATATAAAAATATGCCGGATGTTTGTTTTATATGATTCTTGTATAATTTTCTATCATCCTGGCGTAGCATGTGCCACTGATGCACTTTTCTTATGCGTTTGTTATTGAATAAGTTCAAATTAACGCCTTGTGCAAAATATGTTGATAAAACCTTCAAATTGAATTTTCTCAATGTATTCAATAGGGCTCTGGGATTATCAAAGCTGGCTTTGCAGGAGATCAAATACCAAAATGTATATTTCCTAATTAGTAAGGCTTTAAGAATCAATTTCTTTATGTAACACTACTAAATAGAAGATTTATTCTAGCATGGGGAGACCAAAACACGTACGTGTGATGGCAGGAGCATTGGAAGGTGATTTATTTGTAGGCCCTAAAGCTGAAGAATTTCGCGGTCTATTAAATATCCGTTATCCAATGGAACATGGTATTGTTACGGATTGGAATGATATGGAAAGAATATGGACATATGTTTATAGTAAAGTAAGTAAAAGTATAAAAATATGATTAAACTGTATTTTACAGTTAAACGTTATAGGATCAATTATCAACATTCTCTGAAGAACATCCAGTTTTATTAACGGAAGCTCCTTTGAACCCTCGTCGAAATCGAGAGAAATCAGCAGAAATATTTTTTGAAACATTCAATGTTCCAGCTTTGTTTGTCTCAATGCAAGCTGTTCTTAGTTTATACGCCACAGGTCGAGTTACCGGCGTTGTTCTAGATTCCGGTGATGGTGTAACGCACGCCGTTCCAATTTATGAAGGATTTGCTATGCCTCATAGTATTATGCGCGTAGACATTGCTGGTCGAGATGTCACACGCTATCTCAAATCATTAATTCGAAAAGAAGGATTTTATTTTCGCACAACAGCTGAATTTGAAATTGTACGTTCCATTAAAGAAAAAGTGTGTTATCTTTCAAACAATCCACTAAAAGAAGAGAATATGGAAACTGATAAATATTTTTATACTTTACCTGACGGAAACACACTTGAAGTAAGTTTTTCCTGTGTAAGGCTATTTTGTTTTTTTAATTGTTCAATATCCTAAAAAGATTGGACCAGCCCGATTTCGTGCACCTGAAATACTTTTTAGGCCTCATTTAATCGGTGAAGAATGTGAAGGACTACACGAAATACTCATGTACTCTATACAAAAGTCTGATATGGATTTGAGGAAAATGCTCTATCAGAATATTGTGCTCTCAGGTGGGTCAACATTATTTAAAGGCTTTGGTGATAGATTGTTGTCAGAAATAAAAAAACACGTAGCTAAAGATATGAAAATTCGTGTAAGTTGATGTGTTTTGGGTTTAAGATTTAATGAAAAAAAAACTATTATGATTTTTAAAGATTGCTGCACCACAGGAACGATTGTATTCCACCTGGATGGGTGGATCAATATTAGCTTCTTTAGATACCTTTAAAAAAATGTGGATTTCGAAACGCGAATTTGATGAAGAGGGACAACGTGCTATACAAAGAAAGACTTTTTAAATTAAAAATTTCACATTCTTAATCAAGCTTTTAGAATATTTATTAATATAAATTAAGAAAAATTTGTTTGATTGGTCATACAACTTAGTTATAAAAAATTATCTCGACTATTCTCTAACTGCTTTCATATTAGCACTAAGAAAAAGCTTCTGTGGATCAAATAAAAGACCAAATTAAGTAAAAATTATTACATGTTTGTATTTATTAATGTCAACATTTCAATTTTTATTTTTACAAAATTCCGATAGCTTTCAAAATAAGAAGTATTTACTCTATTTCGCTTTCAGTATTTGCGTCCATTGACTCTGAACAAACAGTTAATTCTGGTGACAACGATGGTATTCTACTATCATTTTGAAATTTTATTTGCGTCTTTTCAGTATTTGGACTTGTTTCGATTTGTTTTTGTTGGTGTCCTGTGAAAAAAATAATTAAAATAATAATAAACGATCAAATTTGAAATGAATATCATTTTTTTTTATATTTATACCAGGAGCGTATCTAGCTTTGTTTGGTTAGGGTAGTTGGATAAGAGAAAAAATGTCTTTCGAATTATGATAAAAATTTTCATTTATCGTAGATACGCTCCTGATTTATACTACTTACTTATAAGGGCAAGTCTTTGCTGAGTTACTTCCAGGTGATGTTTTCTCCATTTTATTCTACGATTTTGAAACCATACTTTAACTTGAGCTTCAGTTAATTGTAAGGTATGTGCTAAGTACAAACGTTCTGGTCCTACCATATACTGTTGCCTTTCAAATTCAGCTTCAAGTCGTTCTAATTGCTCAGGAGTGAAAATTGTTCTTACACGTTTACTTTTCATGCATGTTTTTTTTCCAGTTGGTTGATCTAACACTACGAGATTGTTAAAAAATTGACGAAAATTAAGACACAGATTGAATATTTTCAAACAAAAATCAACAATTTATTAAATGAAAAAAAGGGAAAATGATTCCAAAAAAGGTTGGTTGTCTATTGATAGAATAATATTCAAATTTTAAATACGTATAAAAAAATATAAGGGGAAAATATATGTACCATTTCTATACTTCTCTCTGTTGAGAAAATCTGAACTATTATGTTGACTAAATTGTTGCTGTAAACTTTTAAGCGCATGTCCTGAAGGGTGATGGTAATTAGTATGCCCATTATTAGATTCATTCCCGGAAACTGTCATTGTTGATAAGCTGCCATTAAACATTTGTGGTAGTCTGTCTAAGCCACCAAATAGCTTATTCGTGGGATTCAACGATAAATTAACTACCTCATTAAAATTTCTACTACTGCTATTATTATTATTTAATCCTAGAATTGCAGCTATAGTAAATGACTTTCCGTCAATTGATTGTCCAGAAGCTGACAATGAATTTGTTTGATCACTCAAGTCAATTACATTTTTATTAAAATTTGGGTCATTACTAGAATGGTCATTTTTTTGAAAATTAAATTGTGATTGAAATAATTGCATGCCACCTGTTTGTTCATGGTTACTAATTGAATGATTGAATAAATTACTATTTACAGTTTCTACGACACTTGTGGAATGCATGCTAAGAAAATGTGTTATACTATTTTGTTGGTATTTTGAAGAATGGTGAATCATTTTCAAATAACTTAACACCTTGTCATAAGTATCCTTTTGTTGCTGTTACCCTAAGAGTTTGCCTTAGGCAAATTTATATTGTATTTAGCTAAAAAAAGAATTACTTTGTAATTTCTGAATTTAATGTATTTATTGATTCAAGTGCAATAAACATAAGAATATAATATTTTTATACTTTTGAATTCGTTTTGTTATAATTATATATAACTATTATAATAATTATAATTAGATAAAAGAGAAAGGGCATAGTTTAAAGTAATGTTTTAGTTACAATATTCAATATTTCAGAAAAAATGGCAAGGCTTCAACTGAAGTCTTTATTGCGCTAAAGATTGTGCAAAGTGTAGGCTCGTCAACATACGTTTTGTATCCGCATAATTTTTCATAAAGCTTTTGTATTTCTGTTTGATTGCGAGCTAGTCTTATTGGAAGATCAATCTCTTCGATATCTTCATCTTTGAATTTTTCATACTTGTCTACAAAGCAATGAACTGTATTCTGCTTGATAATATTCTCATATGATCGTTGAAGGTTTATACCCAAATGCAAAGATTCAATAAGTATTGTTAGTTGTTTTAAAAGTTTTAGTTCGTTTGATTTCTCAGCATATTCAGGTTTTAAGGCCATTCTTTTGAGATATGCATACACAACGCTTATCAAATGTCGAGCTTGTCTGAACATACATAAATCATAATCAAGTGCTTGAACAGCTAGTAAAAGGACTTCGGCCAATAGGTTCTCCAGTTTGACAAACATAGAAAACTGGACACGTAATTTTAAATACTTTGCCATCATTAGTATTCCTTGGCTTTTTGGTCCTTGATAGCGATAATGGTATGATCTAAGTAAAAAATCATTAGATATTGAAATTTATTGATATTTTAAGAACTTACAAGTATTGATGCATTTTAGCGTAAATAAAATCACAAATACTTGTACCAGGATTAATCAAATCTTTGAAAGCCATTTTAAAATTATCAAAATCTTTTTGATAATAAGGTTTACTGACTTCCAAATACAAGTCCAAAATTTTTTCCGGATTTTTATTTCCAACATATTCTGCCCCAATTGCAGTACGGCGCATTAGTACAATCATCAAATTTGTTATGTAAGTATATACATGTAAACCATTTTCAGAAAATAATCGTTCCAACGCTTCAATAGTTGGATCACAAATTTCAGTTTGACGCACACCACTTCGGATTAAATCATTCTTCAATTCTAAAAGTCGGCCTTGAAGCATTTCAGATTGCATTTTTTTTAATAAGGTAGAACAAATCAGTTTGGAAGCTAACTTTTGTGATGTAGACGATAAAGTTTGATCCATAAAAGTACTTGCACCTTAAATTTGATCAGTATTAAGTTTATATAAAGGAGATTCATTCTAACTTTACCAGCTTTTCTTAAATTTGATTCTACAGCTTTATAAGCGTTCAAAAGGATTTGTTTTGACTCTGCCATGGTAAAAATATAATTGAAACCAGATAAAGAAATAAATGATTTGATAAAAAACACGTTACATGTTGGTACATAACAGTTTTTAATGTCAACATTTTTTTTGATGCCTATAATTAAATAAGTTTGGTGGTATCCTTGAAGATGTTAATCCCACCAAATAAAAAATGGCATGGTCAGAAAAGAGAATTCTTTTTTTAAGTTAAATAACGTTTTGAATTAAGTGCAAAAAATTTTATCATTGATTTAACTGTTTTAATCTGCAATGATACAATTTTTCCAATTTAAACTTAAGTATAATAATTTATTTTCCTTCTTATTTTTATATAGAAAAATTATTTTTGAATATTTTTCATATACTACCGAGTGATTTATAGTTTAAAGAATTTAATTGGTTTAAATAATAATGATATTTTTTCGATTGTTATGTTTTTGAGATCACTTTTCGAAAACTTGTATTTTATTTTTGTAAACTTATCTTGTTCGTATAATACAATTCAACCATCCAGAATTTTCACTTATATTCAGCTCTGCTTGATCGACTTATCCATTTGTTTTAGATGTTAAATTTTTAGTGTTGGTTGAGTTTCTATACAAAATTTTTTAACTCTTTCCAGATTTAAAGCAAAAAATTAACAACAATAGGAACGAAAAATTCATGTACATGTTCTCAGTCGTATTTGTATATAAAAAACAACACCTTTTAAATTTCTCTTAAAAACCATTTACTTTTATTAACTGAAAAACAACGACATGTTTTGTACTCTGGATTATCATTAGGTTTTGAACTCTACTAAAATGAGATATGACGTGATGATTATGATTTAGCCTATTTTTCGATTTTTGCGAAATTTTGAGAATATTTTTCATCAAATTCAACTAATTACAACAAAAAATTCATATGGTATGATAGCGTACTAGCCAGGAATCGAACGCAATTTTTAAGATCAATACAGCCACTTTATATTGGGCTTTTTGTAATCCACATACATTATTCTGTATGTACTAGTGTTGCATTATTCTATTTATACATACATACATATATTTTTCTTTTTCTCGCATCTTAATAAGAGAACCCAGTCGATGATTTTTGGATTTATCGACTGTTTAAAAACGATTAATCGATTTGTTAGTACTTAGACATTTTGTTATTTTCTCTCAAAAAAGTTTAATTATTTGAAATTCAATGCAAACAACTTCTTCAGCAGCAAATTCTCCATACTACGTGATTTTTTATAACGTAATATAATTTTTTATATAACGTAAAAAATGATTCTATATAACATAATTTAAGAAAAAATCGTTACAAAACATTTCCGGGTTTTTATTCAAAAATTATGTTATACCCTGTCGGAAGTAATTCAGTAGGTAACTCCTATTTGTCAGGAGTTAACTCCTAATATTCAGGAGTAAACTCCTAATAATCACGAGTTAACTCCTGAAATTTTGGAGTTATAAAAAAATTGTTTTATAAAAGTATTGTAAAAAAACCTCCTAACTGTTTACGCGTGAATTATTTCCGTCGTGAAATTATTTCCGTTGCCCGTACGTCTATAGATAGATTATCAAACATTGCTGTATAGAATGAAAATATGTTGAATCGCGTCCATACAGTTGTCAACTTTATTCACAATATTATAATAAATAAAAAATCCATAAACTCAAAATTTCTAAAAAGTCAAAATAATCAAAATTTTCAAAAATGTCAAAAAACTCAAAGACTTGAATGTTTTAAGTTTTTTGACATTTAAAAACAAAAAAATTTTTTTTGATCTTTTAAGTTTTTTGACGTTTTTGAATTTTTTGAGTTTTTCAATTTTTTGAAAATTTTTAGTTCTTTGACATTTTTGAAAATTGTGTGTATTTTGCCTTTTTTGAAAATTTTGACTTTTTAAAAATTCTGAGATTTTAGATTTTTTATTTCCATAAATCAATTAATTAATTGATATATTCTATAAAACTATTTTTTTTTATAACTGCTGAATTTCAGGAGTTAACTCCTGACAAATAGGAGTTACCTCCTAAATTTCAGTAGTTAACTCCTAATCATCAGGAGCTAACTCCTTTACTTTAGGAATTGAGCTCCTGAAATTCAGGAGTTTAGTATCGACAGGGTAGAGAATTCCTGATTCTCTATATGGACGATTCCACGACGTAAAATATTCTGACATAAAATTCAAACTGATTTTTATGAAATAATTTTTATATAGCTGCATAGAAAACACATTGAATTTTAAGGATATATAATTTTTTTTTATTTTTTTGAGTATATTGAAGTTTAAAATGTGTTCAAATATTCCCCTCCGACATTTCTATGAAAAATGGCCAATTTTCGTCATTTTAAATTTTATTATTTGAGTGCAATATTTTGCCAAAATTTATATTTTAATGATTGGAAACGATAGATTACAGGATTATCTTTGAGGAAAATAATCAACATTAATAAAATTTTATTGTTATTTCATTTTAGCTATCAAAAGAAATCTACCTAAGTTTTCTTCGTATTCAGAGTAACGAAAACATGAAAAAGTTTAATTTTTCCAAAATTTTTCTTCTACGGACCGAATTTTTTTTATAAATTTTCTTTAAGAATGTATATATCTAAATAACTGCGTACTTAGAATTTTTAATTTTTTAGCATAAACTGATTAAAATTACAACTAAAGTTTGTATTCAGCGTAACAAAATTCATATTTTCAGTCAATACTCGGTACAAAACTTGTATGTAGTATAAGAAAACCGAAAAATAAACATGGCGGCTGTTATTCATACATTAAAATTTTCGTAAAAATGTGATTATTTAAATTTAACTCTAATTTTCGATTTTTCGGTAAAAATTATATTTGAATGATTGAATCTGAAAGTAGAAGAGTTTATTATTTAAGTAACAATGATTTTAGCTGTAAATTTTTGCTTATAAATAGAAAAAATCGGCAAATAATTTCAAAAATCATGTAAAACTGAAAAATTTTTGTATTCAGAGTAACGAAAAAAAACCTTGATATCTTTTAAGTTAATGCATAAAAATATTTACCATCTGTTTTTTATGTTAGAACACTTCTAAACCTTCTAGAAAAATATAACTTTTCTTGGATAATTTTCAAGAATTCGCAGAAAAATCGATATTTCGTATTGAAAAAAAACAGTTTAAGCAATTTTGTATTCAGTAGTAACGAACGATTTGTCTAATAAATGACATTTAAATGATAAAAAATAAAAATGTTAGTGTTTTATCACATAGAAAACCTATTCTAGTTTGGTTTCTAATAATTTATTTAAAAAAAAAAATTAGTTTCAATGAGTTTTTTGAACAAGTAAGTCATTTTTTGTATTCAGCATAACGGTGGAATCTTCCATATCATGAAGATAGAAGCACAAAATTAGGTAGCACGGAGACTTTGGTGTATTAAATGAAAAAAGTATTAAGTATCATAATCGGACACATATTTGAATACATCTAGGGATAAGAGACTTAAAGCGATTTTTTTCAAATTTTACTTTTTTGTGTAAAAACTTTCAAATTCATAAAATCTTTCGATTGCAAAAAAAAATTTCCAAAAATTTATTTTATTTAGTTTTTAAAGCCATGTGCCAAACGACCTAAATGATTTTGAAAAAAAATCTCGGGATAAGCGACATAACACATACAAAAAACCACGTAAAAATGTTTGTACGCATTCTGTTTATTTACGTCGTTTATCCCACTAAAAAAAAATACGAAATAAATATCATACACAATATACCAAAATTTCGTTCTTATATGTCTTTTATCCCAAGAAAATTTTTAAAATCAGACAAAAATTCTGGGGATAAACGACATTTTGTCTAAAACTCTAAAATCATGATTTATTTTAAAATTTAATTAAACAAATATAATCGGTATTATTTTAGTCGTGTAATAATGAAAAAAAAATCTCAAAACTAATTTGCGTTTTAACCGGCTGGCATAAAACAGAAAAAAATCATAAAATTCGCGTTTACCGAAAATTCACTTTTATTGAGTTACGTCGGTTATCCCTAGATGTATTCATTTTATTTCCCGATTCGAAGTTTTTAAAACCTTTATTGATTTTTGATTATCTCTGTAAATTGTTTCAAAATTTCTCTGTAAATTATTTCAAAAGTTTTACAATATAAAAGGTACAAAAAATATTACACTGTCAAATAGTTCAGTCTGAAGTTTGTTTTAATACTTAAGCTATACAATATTTTTCATATATTATCATATTTATCGATAATCAATAGAATACACTCATATCTCTTATAGGCACAACCTTCAGATTTAAATGAATAATTTATATTTTTCAGTCTACAGAACTTGAAATTTTTGAAATTGAAAAATTTCAGGAATATTAGAAGCTTAATCGATTATGAACTGTGTATTTTTAAAGAGATCAAAATAAATAATTTGATTCATGACAGGAGTTAAAGCTCTTTTTGAAAATAAAGTGTCGGAAAAACGCATAACCAGTGTTGAGAATCTATGCAAAAATGTTTTAAGTATTCCGTACTTTGATGAAACCTGTTCTGAAAATATTCTTCTAAATGTTATTAAAATATTATTTTATCAAGATAATTCATATTGAACTGCATACAGTCATTTCAACAGTTCTATTATACTAGTAAAATGAGTATACGAAAAAAATAAAAATTCAATATTTTCGATTAATCGATTTTTTTGGAATTTCGATTATCGAATAATCGATTAATTTAGAGTCCCTAATTTGTAAAAGTACTATGGATTACTAAGACATATGGCGATTTTATGTAGCATACTTTTGGTAGGTGGTCATTTAGAAGGAACGCACGGCACCATTGGTACGCTGAATTTAATAAATATCAAAAATTTTCATTAAAAATCATTCATTTAAAAATCGGTTGGGGTTCTATAGAATCCCATATTTCGGAAGGGGTTAGTAAAATAAATAGCGAGGATATATTATTTGATGTAGAAAAAAGTAAGCTGCTCTGATTTTTCAATTTATAAACATTAATTAAATCGTAGATTTATTGTCCACTCAAATTCTTAAACTTAATTGTCAAATTATACATATTGTTTGACCGTCGGCAAAAGATGTTAAAACTCAAAGTCTGGAAGGTATTGTACGATCATTGAGTAAATTAATTCGATCGTAAATCATGGCAAATTATTCAAGTAACTGAGAAGCCTGTTGTTTCAATTGTATTTATTTTTTAAGATATATGTATTGTCAAAAATTTTTCAACCGTAACAATTTATCTTTAATTTGTAAGTTTTCCTTTTATTATTTTGAAAATGCTTATTTTTTATTACAGTTTTTAGCTGTATAAATACTTAAAATAAAAATTTAAATAAACCATTTATGACATTGCTTTGCAAAAAATTAAAAAAATTTCGAAATAATACTACCAAACACGACGTGTTTCATGCCAAACTAAACGTTAATCCTCTTGAAGTCTGATTTAATTATATAAACCTTGCATTTGCCACATACAAAAATTTTTATTTTTTTTTTTAAATAATATTTTGAAATTTTTATAAGATAAGATAAGTAATTTTATCTCATAACTCAATAACATATAATCTAATAATTGTTTTTCTTTAAATTATTTTTACAATTTTTTATTGTTAAAGCTTTCTATTTTATTTCACCTATTTTTCCACTAATTTATTTATATTTATTTAAAGTTTTTCATTAAATATTTTATTCTTTTGTTTTAATATAAACGAATTATATATTGCACTTAACTGCTGTTCAAAACTTAATTAAAAATAAATAAAGAGGATTTGGAACAGATATTACCTGTCACTTTTTTCAACTTTATACAAATACTTAATTAAAGAAAAATTGTCATTATGTGGTTTAAAATACTTGAAAAATCAATTAAAATTTTCTCTTTCACATTTTTTTCTATATATTTTGAGAAGAAAATTTTACAAAAATTAAAAACGATTTCTTTTTCTTATATATATATATTTTTTTATAGAGCTTAATGTTTAATGAATGAGATTTGATAACATTATATTCTTAATTTGAAATTTATTTATTTAAACGTATACACTGTTAGTCCACGCGCGCTTGAGATGAAATGAAAATTAAATTTTGCATAAACAAATTATACACTTGATGAAAACGACAGATCCAGTTGATACATAGCAGCAAATAAGGGGATTATAATGTTGATGGTTATGTCTGATGCTCACATACAAATGTGTAAATGGTACTAATATATGACCAATACGCTTCATTCACTTTAATAGAAATATTAAAATAAATAAAAAAGAAAATAAAAAAGGACTTTTATTATTATAGTGATTTATTTAATAATTTTTTGAATATGTACAATTTTGATATAGTTCCTCGTTTAATGGTTATTTATATAATGAAAAATAATTTTTTAAGTATAACAAAATGGTTCAATGATTTGATATATTTATTATTATTATACTTTTACTCTTGTAAGAACAGACAATATTTAATATGGCTTATTTAACATCAAGCATCTATTATATTACATTTTAGTTTAAGTGAATAGTCTGTCCTTTTTTGTTCAATTTGAAATTGAAAAAGTAGGTACAGGATAAAATATACTTGTTGTTTAATTATTGGATCTATTTTAGACACATTATCGAAGCAATATAAATACAGTTTCATGTCTCCATATTATTGATTGCACTACAAAGCGATTATAATGTTATCATTAATAGATTTGTTTCAAACAGGGTTAAGAAAACACATGAATACTAAAAAAATCCTAACAGAATAATTACATTACAAAACAGTCCTTTTTCATGAATTATACTAATATTGCACAAAAATTGATTAACTAAGCTAGTTTTTGTTTATTTAACATTTAATTATTTTTTTCAAAATATGTTTTTTTTTCAAACCCTGAAGCTTTCCTTTTAATATACTCATTTTATTTTATATATAGTTAAACGGTTATGAACGACATAAAAACAAATATAAAACATATTAAGCGCGATTATATCATCCCCACTTTTTTTCAATACTGCTATAGAAAAAAGTTATAAATGGGTTTTATAAATTAGGTTTTATTATAAAAATATAATATTATTAAAAATATTTATTAATAATAAAGCAATTTAATACATATTATACTCGGCAAATATATATGTGGTTATAATTATAAACAAAATTATTATAAAAATTACTGTCAGTACTAAATATCTTAATGGGCGTTTATTTCCCCTGATTTAACTATAAACTCCTCCTCTTTATACCCCATTTTATATGGAACAATTATCAGATTAAGTTGTGCTTTTGATTTGTTGTTTTAATAAAGATATTCATCTAAATTGAGATGTTATAATTAAGTTCTGAAGAAAACAACACTATTTTGGCTGTTTCTATCTTATGATCTATTTTTTCAATTATATTCATAATTGAATGATATGTTTTAAAACGACAGTTAACTGAAATTTCGAGCGTTTAAACTAGAACCCATTTGGTTCGCATTACATAGTTATTTTTAGAATGACAACATAATAATTTCTCATGAATTAAGTTTTAAGTTAGAAGAGAAAATTGGATAGTCTTTCAACTTGTTGCTGAAGATCATGAAAATTGAATAGTTCAAGTCTCAAAAGGATCCGTATCTAGCAACCATGTTTGACATTCGCAAAATTCCCAACAACGAGAACGTCAGAACGTGTATTCATTGAAAGTTTTATTTATAAAATTGTTTTGATAATCATGAAGATTTATTTGTTGTGTTTAAATTATAATATCCTGAAACATGATGGATCGTTCGAAGCTTTCACAAGTATTCCTTTTTTTAATATATAAAACATCAAACAATTTTATGGCTCAATATATGCATTAAAAATATTGTGTATAGCAAGATACATTATTATATCACTTTTTATAAGAGCAATAAAAATTTTTAGAGGGTGAAAGATTAAAAAACCACGCGCATGACGTATTTTACGAACATATAATAATATATAATCTACTCTTTTTGAAACTGATGGCTTGTATGTTTTGATTTCCTTATTACTTCGGTCTACTAAAGCTAGTTTAAGCACTTTAAGAATTATACAGTAAAAGACAAATTTCTCAAATATTTTGACAAAATTTTGATAAGATTGAGTTTGGACAAAACTTTCAGAATACTTCCATGTATTATTTCGTAAATTAGTTGTGGATTCACTAAGCTACAATTTATTATAAGGTCTAAAACATTTTCATTTCAAAAAGATGTTTTGTATTTTGCTTAATAGCACTGCTCGACCAAATTATATCGATAACACAACATTTTAATATTAGTGAAAACATTTTTTTTTATCTTTCTCAGTTATTAAAAAAATGGGAAATTCTAGCCACTGGGCGGTTTAGAAAAGTGCATTTCGATGGGACTCGTTTCATTGAATATAATTAAGTTTTAATTTTAATAATTATACCGCCATTTTGAAAAACTTTTGCTATTTTGAAAATTTAAAAAAAAATATTTGAAAAAATCGGACATTTTGGGCTTTTGACCATTTTCAGGCTTCGGAGGCCAATCCATGAGGCCCAATCTCAAAACTAATGAGTTTAAAATCATCCTTAAGACCTCCTCTGTCTAATAAAAAAAACCCGACCTTGCTCCGATGACCATCCCGGAGTTAAGGCCGGAACGGACAAATAGACATACAGTGCATTTTTAATAGATTTTTGTTTTCGAGATTTAATTTTCGATATTTAGTATGGGACCCATCATGGAGTAAGAACTGCAGTTCCAAAACTTACTGTTAAATCCGCCACGATCCGTAATGTCTCAATATTTTTATTACTAGAAACTTATTGATTTGTTCATTTATTTTATATTGCTATAATTGTGTCCACAGATTGCACACTTGATTATGCATTTTATGTGAAGAACTATTGTTTATTTATGGAAAGAACCAGTCGTTCTTCATGCAACAATGAAATAATTGATTAATGAATTTCACAATGCAGAAAATATCAACGACTTTTGAAAATTCTGCTATTTTTCGCGATTTCTGAAAACTCCGTGGTTTTTCCCGATTTTGAAAATCTTCGTTCTGAGAATATAAACTCATCGGTTTTGGAAAATAATTAATAATCAAAATAACACAAAAATTGGTTTTGTTTTCGATGATCTAGCGTGTTGAGATTGGCGTTTTGTAATTTGATGATAAAGCAAAGAAATACAGTTTGGCTGATAAAAAGGATTCCATTCTCAAATGATTATGTGGTATAACCAAATTCACATTTCATTCATACATTTTTTAATTAAAATTTAAAAAATTCAAATGAAATAATTCATTACCGGTAATTTTGTTGCTTAACAGGAATCGAACAAAAAGGATTTAATTAAATTTTGAACATTTAAAGTATCATAATTTGATTATATTAAAATATTTATTATTATTTTTGACTCCTAATATATTTGACGAATCAAAACAAACTCCTATTTTCACTAAAATTTATGTTTTAATAATTGAATTTTTTAAACATAATTAGTTTCATTTTAAATACACGTGTTCTAGTGAAGATAATCACAAAGCAAATGTAAATAATACATCCCTTGTTATTTCTATCTCAAAGCATGATAATCCCCTAATTTTCACATTAATTCCTCTTCTATCATACCTAAAAATAATAACAATTTCAAATAAATAAAAGTCATCCACCTGCTTAACAATATATAAATCTATTCTAATAAAAATTTGTCATGGCAGTTTTAGATTAGATACTCTTGTTACACAACTTTATCATTATTAAATTCACTTTTAAATATTGTAGTGATTTTTTTTGTTGTAATAGAATGACAATTTTTATTAAAATAATTTAATATATACAATAAATAGCAAATTAAATGCTTTAATGACAATTTCAAAAGACACGTGTTCCTCTTGAATATTTTTTCAAACGTGGTGAAACGAATATTGAAAACTTGTAAAACATAAACAAGTTGCAAATAATACCGTGAAATGGTCTGAGATTGGCCGCGCAACCTGAGATTGGCCACCCATTTTTAATGAGAATGCTCCATATTTTTAAAATAGTGATTATCATTTTGATATAGACATATCTTGAACTGATCATACATGTTTTTAAACAATAAAAAAGTCTAGTAGTTTAGCCAAAAATAGGGTGGCCAATCTCACAACCGGCGGCCATTCTCAGACCATTTCACGGTAATAAAAAATAAATTTGATTTGTTTCAAGATAAAAACGCTAATAACAAGTTAAATTAGTGTTTAGTTGTGAGATTTTCACAATAAAATAAAAAAGTTTTTTTTATAAAATTAATGAAAAGTATTCGAAGAGAAAATTTTTTATGAAACAATATTATCTGATTTTAACTTTTACTCATACAAGCATTTCTTTACTAACTAAAATTTGTACAACACTTGCTTTTTTCTTAATATTTTTGTATTGAATTCTGATTTAGAATCTCTCATGATCATTCCAATTAGTAGAATTAAATAACTGGATAAAAGAGAGCCCAAATTGATTATTTAGAATATTTTTTATTTAATAAACACAATAAGGCCGCGACAAATGAATTTCAAAAGTTTTGTCCGATGCCCCTTTTGAAAAGTCAAAAAAGACGTGTTTTTTTTTGAACCATATTTTCAATTGAAAATTCATGTTTTTTAGAAAATTTAAACAATTTTTAAGTAATAATCGAAATAGCCTAAAAAAACCTAAATGAACAAAAAAAACTCCCATTGAAATTTCCTTTTGCAAAATTTTTAAATCGAAAATTTTTAACGGTCAAATTTTTTTAAAATAGATTTTATTAATTTCTGAGTATGTCTAAAATCAGAATTGTTCGATTTGATGATTTATTTGTAAAATGTTGCTAATAATATTCTCAAAAGGCAATTAATTAAAAATGTAAGCAATTATATCTAACACTTTATTGGATTAGGACACAACTTTCGATTTTCATTTGTCGCGGCCTAAATTGCAAAAAAAATTATTTCAAATTAAATTTTTTTATTTAGGATGGCAAATATTTGGGTTGATTAGAAGAAAGTCAAAACGAAACCTTCATTAAAAACAAATTCAGTTCCATTTTTCAATTCACTATTTCTATTTTTTAATTATTTTTTTCAAACATTCCTTCACATGTTTTAACTCTATATAGTAAAAAATATAGTTTTATTTTCATACGATATGGTTCAAAAGAGCTCAAACAAATAGTTCGACCCCCTATCTAACGAACGGTTAAATAATTGGTTATCCTTAAAAACAAATTGAATATTCGTATTGCACGTGAAATTTGCTTGAAATAAATTAAATTCCCTACTTTGCTGTTTTAATTTTTATTTAACAAACGCAATGACAACAGAACAAGACAAATTACAGCCCCTAATTACATTATATTTGAACCGCACATATAAATGTATTATTCTATAAAGCAATAAACAAAACAATGATGATTAAAATATAATGTTTTTTTTTAATATCAAAAGATGATGGAATTTTAAAAATGCCTTCAACGTAACAATACATTTTTAATAAAGGGAAACTGATTTTCAGATATATTTTTTGTTTGTTTCATTTCTATTTTTACAACCGCACTGCAGCTATTAACTAATTTGGTGGATTACAATCATTACTATTTGAAATAAAATTTGGTTCCATAGAAAAAAAAAAATTATTTATTATTTTTAAGAGTACAAATTTTACATGAGGTAAAGCCCTGGTCTTATCATAATACCGTACAACAGTTATAAAAAAAGTATTTAGACTCCAACATAGTTTTGATTTTTGAAAAGTAGAAAAAACAAAAAAATTGTTGGCGTTTACAGTTTTTTAATATCGGGCTAAAAAGTTCTGCTCCTGCAGGCAAGAACGACTCACCTACATTTTTGGTTAAAATGACTTTATGATGAAAAAGCTCATTTAAGATCATATCAAAGCAGTTGCCTTCGAAAAAAAAATTTTGTTCTACAAAGTCTGAGTTTTGATGGCTCGATTTTCGCAGTTTTCGAGAAATTGCATGTTTAAACAACGCATATTCATATTTGCAGGCATAAAAGACGCATATCATATAAATATCAATAATATCAAGCCCATTACAAGCTAAATCCGAATTATTGAGAATAAGGGTAGTATGCTTCTTGAACCTCACTTAAAACTTGGAACCATTAAAGCCCTAAAAACCTGAAATTGATTAGATAATAATTGATTACTTTTTATTGCAATATAAGTCGGTATGCTGACTAATCTAAATCTAATAATATTTCAAATATCAGTTGAATACGCAAGGATCAAAAGTGTTATTCAAAAATGAGACCCAGCTTAATAATATAGATGAATTGAAGCTCATTACTGATGGGTCAAATGGAAAATTCTAATAGAATTCTTACTATCTGTACACACATCAACAAATGTAGCTTAGAAAAATTTGTCAGAAAGTCCCTAAAATCGACCAAAATTATGAAAAAGTCTCTCAGTGCCATCTGGAGGGTCCAAACTAACACCTCAACTGAAAAATTGAAGTTCCAATCAACACCAGTGTCTTTGGGGAAAAAACCAACCAAATTTCCATTAAAAGCCCTCTCAGATCCATTTGGTGGTGCCAAATCATCTGTAGAATAGGACTCACTTTCGATTAAAATACGATTTATATTTCTTGACAGCTCTTTCATCGCTTCGGAACAATGATTTTCTATCCGCTTATCTATTTTCGGGGCAAAAATCTTATGAACAATAATATAAACACAGATATTCATATAGTCGTGCAAATAATGTATATTTAAACGAGGTGTTTATAGAATTTGGTAGAAAAAACATTGATATGCGTCTTTCTTGCATGCAACGTCCTTTTTAAGTCTAATAAGTCTCATAAAAATGAAAAAAAAAAATTCACAAGATTTAAAGGATGTGGCTACCTTTAGTATATAACCATTGATTTCCCAAAAATAAAATAGAACTTGAGCTACAGAGCAGAAACTGAGCAAAAATACAAAACTGCAAATATCTCCGGTGCACTAAGGATAAACATGATTCGTGCGTTTTTGTACAAATGGAGATATTTCAGTTTAAAGTTTTTTTTAACTTTGAATGCAAAACAAAACTATGTGTATCATTTTTTTTAATTTTATATTTTAAGCATCTAGTTGATTACTTTTCAATTATCCTATATCAACACAAAAAAAAATAAAAAAATAATTAATTAAACATTAAAAATTAAATTGAAAAACAAATCAAGTGTATCCTTAGAAAATTTAAAACAAGATACAAAAATCTTAAAAGTTATTCACGAACATTTGCAGTTGAAATGTCTAAAGATAAAACGAATTGACGAACAAAATTCAATATGGCCGCCGGATCCAAAAACCTATATCCAATTGACTTAAAATGATCGCCTTACCAAAAAATTGCCGATTAACCCAAAATGGACAATTAACCCAAAATGGCCAATTAACCCAAAATTACCGATTAACTAAAAATGTCCAATCAACCCAACATGATCGACTAACAAAAATGGCCGATTAACTAAAAATTTTTACATTTTATGATAATTTTTATTATAATAAATTAAAAAAAACTAATATGAACCGAGAAACATTATATTTTGTTCGTGAATCATGTTTATCCTTAGATTTTTTTTCAAATTTTATAAACGAGATCACGAAAGCGGTTTAGCTTTTAGTGAATTAAAAACACTTCTGAATCGAAATACCAAATTTTTTTTTCCATAAAATATCAGTAATTTATAATGATATTGTACAAAAACCTGAAAATTCAATTTTTTGCACATCATGTTTATCCTTTGTGCACCGGATGTACAAGAGTCAGTTTTTAATGTTATGATTTGTTTGACGTTTTTGAGTTCTCTTTTTCAACACTTGTATTTTTTTAAGTTCATAAACTAGATAAAGAGAGATTTTGATTAGTTTTTGGACAAAATTTTTTATAAATCAAAACAAAAATTTCATTCCTTTAACACATGTATATGCTGTTTGAGAAAAAATTTCTATGAAACATATTTAAACATTGACTAACAAAAAATAAATTAAAAAAAAATATTTAAAAATATTCTACCTATAAATTTATTAATTGAATTGAAAATTTAATAGAAGACCAAAAATATATTCAATTTCTTGGAAAAAAGAATTAAATGGCAATTACATCAGTTTTATTTAATTGAACTAAATATTTAATAATTTTTAAAAATTTAGTCATTCTAGTTTAAAAAACATTCGGATTTTTTTATAAGATAAACTAAACATCGTTGAAAGTTAAGTTTGACCGTCTAATGCCATGTCTTAATATCGATATCCAACATAGATATCTGTGCCTGTCTTAACTACAAAAAATTAACAGCTGATCAGATATGTCCATTTAATTTTTTTTGCATTGTAAATAGAATTGATTCAAAAAAGAAAATTGTTTTGTCGAAAAAACAAAAAACTCAAAAAAATAGAAAAACAAAAATTTAAAAAAAAATTCAATTAAAAATATTTTTCAAAAAAGTGCAACATTAAAAAAAAATTTTTTGAATTTGTTTTGGATTTCATTAAAAAATAATTTTTTTGAAGTTTTTGAGATTTTTTTTGATAACATTACATTTTTTTTACTTAACTACTTGAAAAAAAATGTTGCACGGCAACTGTACTTCAAGTTTTGAATTTGCAGTGTAAGAAAATTATTAGCAGAAATATAAAAATTCATGCATTTTTTTCTTCTTCGTACAAGACTTCTTTACGTATTTCTGTGATACGACACTTTCAATTGGCTTTCGTGTAAAATTTTTGTATGTAACTCAAAATTTTCATCGAAGATAAAAGCGATCACTGTTACGCAAAGAACAAATCCTAGAAGAAAGTTTTGCTCTGAACTCAATATTTCTATTTATTTTTAATGGGTTAAAACGTCGGTGTTTTATATAGATATCGAAAGCTCCACTGCTCTTCATTTAGAGAGGGTTGAATTCAGACAGAAATAGCTGGTTGACGAGGAAGAAGATGATAGTCACGTTATGTTTCACTTCATCAAGGTTGAGTTGTTTTGACGGAAGGCTAGTTGAGAAGAAAGGAAGAGAGAATGAAAGTCATATTATTAATTTAATATTATCGTATAAATAGATGCTTTAAATTCATTTCAGGATTATATTAAATAGTAGAAAATTTAAATGAATTTTCTGAATAGGTTAATTCTTGATATTCAATCTTTGATTATGATTTAAAAAAAAATAAGTATGAAACGCTGTTTTAAAGGAAAATTTTAAAATTAATGCGACAAGAAAGATATTGTAATCTTGCTTTACTGAGTGAAAAAATTGAAAAGAAAATACTGAGTTTAATAAAATTGAATTTGTGGAAAGGAAGAAAAAGTTCTACTTGCAGATTATGTTTTAAAGGCAATTTCTTTTAAATAATACTTATAACAGACGTAAAATTGCTTACATTTTTAATTAATTGTCTTTTGTGAATGATATTGTAAAATCGCTCCATAAAAATACCGACTCACAATAACTCCGCCGACTGAAAAACATCGACCAAATATGTGTATAGATACACAGCAGTCGGGTTGCTAATTCAGCATACAGATTTGAATAAAATTCACAATACAGTATCCCCTCTCATATTTCTTCACCTCGAGGATTGCTTAGAAGAAATATGGGAAAAAAAAGAAATATGGGAATTTGAATGAAATCTTTGAATTTTCAATAGAAATTTTTTATTCTAGTGGTAATAATCGTACTTCATAACATTGATTTTACAAAAATGACCTTGAAAAAAGGGATCATAAATTTATTTATTATATTTAATTGGAAGTTACGCGATTCTGAATACATTTTTTATGTCAATCGATCAATGACAACCTCTTTAAATCGGGAGAAATACGGGAGAGAAGAAATATGAGAAGGAGAAGTACGAGAAAGTATACTGTATTTGTTATATTTACAAAGAAATCACACAGAAATTCATAAAACCTATTCAAAAAAATTTGACCGTTAAAATATTTCGATTTAAAAATTTTGTAAAAGGAATTTCAATTGGATTTTTTTGGTTTATTTAGTTTTTTTCAGGCTAATTCGACACAAAAACGTAATCATTACTTAAAAAATGTTCACAAAATTGTTTTTCTTGCCCCACGTCTTTTTTGACTTTTCATTAGGGGCATCGGACAAAACTTTTGAAATTCATTTGTCGCGGCCTAAATTTCTAAAAATAAACAGTTTGAAAAAAATATAGGGAGCTAAAAAACAAAACCAAAGCTTTATCTATGACTCATCCTCACGCCTGCTTTATTCAAGGTATAAGACGCAACACCTACTTTTCGGTCACATTTCTCGTTCAAATCAAAAAATTTCTTTGTTAATCTTAAAGTCTTAATTTAAGATATTTTATAGCAAACGCTTGAATCGTTTTTGAATTTTACATTTTTCGTGTACATGGTTTCTGTGTAGTAGTACTTGTACGTATTTTGTTTTGGCTTTTTGTTCGAAACTCAATATTTTAGGAGCGGCGGTTAATAAGTTAAATGTGGGTGCGCACAATAAAATCTTATTTCAAATATTATGAGAAGAAAATAAATGTAATTATAAAAAAAAAGAAGTACATTTTAAAAAAAGACTTTGGAATTTGCTATTGCTAATTCATTACTTTAAAATAAGTAATTTTTTGTATTAGGCGTAACGGTGGAATCGTCCATATATAACTCTGTCTATCAGTAAGATTTTGTTAAACTACACATTTCAGTTAAATTTTAGCTTTTTATCAGGTAAATACGGATTTGACTGGTTTAAGTGGGTTTCAAGGCTTTTTGAGAACTAATTTACAGCAGTCATTTTTTTTTACACTGCACAACAATAGAACTTAATTTAAATCGATTCCTGAGTGGGTTGTGCCACGATTTATTTTTTTTTTAGAACGTGATAATATTCAATCTATTTAATTTATTTAAAAATATTATCACATTAAACTATAAGCTAATTACAATGTGAAGATGTGAAGTTATCTTTATATAATTGTAAATATTGAAATTACTATAGGTGGTAAGTAGAACGATTAATAACAAAAAATATAAAATTAAAAATAATTATAATTATATCTATTATTTCTATAATTATAATAATGCTTATTTAATTTTTCGTTATTAGACTTTCTATAGAAATTTAAATTCGATCAATATATACTAAACTTTAAATCAAATAATAAATAAATAATGTACATAATAAGGAATGATCTTTTATTGAATCCCAAAACCGATATCATTATTAATGATGCTTTTTTCAATTATTTATATTATTGACAAAAAACTTCATAAGTATTTGCTCCTAACATTTTAATTTTGTCAGAGTTAATTAGAAAATTTAATACATTAGTTGTAAAAGGCTTCTCATTAACAGTCTGCGGTACCAATCCATCAATAATCGGAATTAATTTCGCAAGTGCAACTTTGACTTGGGAAATGTTCAACAAACTGGCGGAGCTGTCTTTGGCCTCGTTTAATATTTCCACATTATTATTTAATGTTTTTGTAGTTGTTGACGAGAAGAAATTTGCAACTTCATCTGTTATTGCTGAGAAACCTAATCCTACGTGATGGGTCACTATGCTAAAAACTTCATCGGTTTCCAACATATCAACAGCTTCTGATAACATTTTTTGTAAAAACTCATTTCCTTGTGGATCTTCTGGCGGTAGTAAAATTTTGGCTAAATTTTTTTCTTCACTATGCTCAATTTCATAATTAACAGCCATTTGAATGCTCCAAAAGATTTGCTCAAGTTCTGCGAGTGTTAGCTGTTGCTTAAGATCATATTTTCTTAATACACGTTCTGTATTATTGCGAATTATCAAAGCAAGATCGCGTATTCCATCTTTTATAAAATGTTGGATGAAAGATAAATAATTATTTTGTATATCCTGACTACAGTTTTTTTCTACTTTGTCAATCTCTTTATAAATGTAACCAGCAAGAATGTTCACCTGAACTCGAAGTGAAATTACCAAAAGTGTTAATGAATAAACTAAAGTTACAATTCTTGTGAATGATTTTGTTAATAACTGATCCCATAAATCAATCTTTTGGGTTGTAGTAAGCTCTTTAGCCCTTTCTCTAAGTTCTTGTAATATTATTTTTGTATTATACAATTTTGCAACTGCCTCTAATACACTAGAATACAGATTATGAATTGCTTGATTGCAGGTTCTTTCTGTTGATTCAAAATGTTGTATTCTTCGGGTTTTCTCCATGAACTCCTTAGCTTGTGATTCTTGAAATTCAAGAAGTTTCTTTCTTGCATAATGTAATGCTACACCGCCAGCTGCAAATACAACACCAGTAAAAATGAATTTTCTTTTATGACGTGAAATGAAGTTTCGAAATTTAGAAAACATTTTAAATTGTTTAAATTTCTGTAGATCTGTTTATTTCTGGAAGTAAAATAAATTATTATTCCATGGTTTGAAATAAACAATTGTAATTTAAGTTTGTTTATAGTAATGATTAGCATATTTATTTACCTTTGAAAAGTAAAATAATTAAAACTTATAACACGAATGAATATTGTCGAATAGTTATAAAAAAGTCCTGTACAAGTACCTTTTGTGAGTTTACATTTACAGGAATTGTAAAATTTGCACTTTGCCTTTCACATACTTCTTTGTACACTTTAAGAACAACATGTCAATTTTATTTATCAACATGCCAAATCCCAGTGTACACTAGCGATAAAACTTTGTTGTTTGCATATATGTTTTCTAAATTACCAATAAATATGGTTTATTGCTCTACAGTAGTATTTATTTTTAGTTGAAACTCGTTTATAATTTTACCACGTTAGGAATAAAAAAAATCTTATTTTGTATGAACACCTTATTTAACATTTCAGCAGACGATATTATGAAAATGTTAGTGTAAGAAATTTAAATTTTTTCACTACACAAATTATGGTACAGTAGATGGGAGAAGAAGTCACTGCAAAGTAAAAAAATTGCTAAGCATAGAACTCTCAGATTTACCTTTTGTAAAATACAGTAAAACATTGCAGTACAAAGATAACAAAGACCATGAAAGGTTTAAAATAGATATGTCCTGTCGAGAATCTTGATACGAGATTCTTGACCGAGAATGCACAACTTCTCGACTCTTTTTTATCGACATTTAGTCGAGACTCGAGCCGAAAACTTTCACATACGTATTCATTTCACCGTTACAAAAAGTTCTTTACAAAATCATTTGCATCAAATACCTATTTGGAAGAATTATTTTTCGTTTTTAAAATTTCAAACATTGATAGAAAAACTTTTACAAAGCTACCCCGAATTTGAAATCGCTAGGTCAATTCGAACATTATTTAATCCTTAAATAACTGACCCCAGATCAGGAGTTTAAAGAAATTGATACAGTAAAATTTTCGGAATTCAACATTAAAATTTATTGACCGTTAAGAAATAAGTTTTGAAACATATAAATGAAAAGAAAAATAATAAGTAACTTCATTTTTTTACTCATTTAAAAATTTTTCAAATTTATATTTTAGTACAGAGGAAATAGAAATTTCACTTGTTTTGGTAAAAAAGTTAATCAAAGATAAAAATACTTCACAATTTTTTTTGTTCTTTCACGGCTCTGGAGGTGTGTTTTCTTTAATCTCATATTACCATTCTTCGGATGTCTATTGTATAAATTTATTAAAATAAAAAAAAAAAATCAAAATTTATACTATAAAATCTACAGCCGGTTCATAATTTGAATATTCAGTTTGTATTCAGTGTTAGAGTGTTTATGGATAAAAAAAATAGGGTATCCATACAAATAGGATGACCTGGTGGAAATTTTTAAAATTTTCTGGAAAATGGCAAATTTTTAATGCCAAAATTTTCTACTTATGATTCTGAACAACTTTGCCTCAGACACCCTATATCTAAGTCGTACAGGAAAAAATTTTTCTAAATCATATTTTTAATAATTGATTTTTTTTTTAAATCATCCTTTTTTGCTCAAATATATATAATATGTGCAAAAAATTAAACAAAAACGAATAAGTATTTTTTTTAATCGTCATTAGACAGGGAATACTGTGTACCTATTATACTGAAAAGTGGGATTTGTGGCTAACAACTCCTTGATATAAGTTTTGACAGAACACAGCTGAACGAATTGGTATATACTTATTTTAAATGTAAATTGAAAAATTAATCTACAGTGGAATTCTTTATAAATATCAATATTAAATTAGCAATAACAAGCAGCTGACAATTCTAAAGAGTCAAAAATCATGTTGAAAGTAGATTAATAATTAAATATTATGTTAAACAATTAAATATTATAAAAATATTAAGTATACTTAGTTAAGAATCAATCTTCGTTTTTAATCGAAAATATTCGAAAGTGCACGTAAAAGTTCTGACATTTTCTAAAGTTCTTAAATCATTTTGAAATTTAAGCTATTTACGTAATTGGTTAAAAACATTACTCGTAAAAAATGTCTAGAAAAGCTCTTGAACTGAATATAACATCGTCCTTAGACATGTGTGGAATAACTATTGAAAACCAAGAATTATTTGAAGCCTGTAAATCAGGCGATTTGGCAAAAGTAAAAAAATTAATTAATTCAAAAACTGTTAATGCTCGTGATTTGAGTGGCAGAAAATCAACTCCATTACATTTTGCTAGTGGTAAGGAACAGTAGAAAACTAGCACATTTGATTATATTTTTTAAAAATATTTTTAATAAATTTTTGCCATAATACACCATTTAAAATAGTACTGCTTCTCTTATGATTTTTCTATTTGAAAATTATAATAATGATCATAATTTTGGCATGTTCCAATTAGGCCTGTGTTTTTATTTATGATATTAATTATAATTAATATTAATTAATACATTTGTAAATAAATTTGGATATTAAATCTAATTAAACCTAATTAATTTTCGAACCCAAAATTCAATATTGATCATAGACTTTTATTAATAAATAGGATATGGAAGGCGTGATGTTGTTGAATTTCTTTTGGAAAGTGGAGCTTCCGTACAAGCAAGAGATGATGGAGGTATATTTTTTGGCATTTTTTGGCATTCTCATAATTAGATACTTTTCAGGTCTCAATCCGTTACATAATGCATCGTCTTTTGGCCATGCAGATGTTGTTCGTTTATTGTTAGAAGCTGGAGCAAATCCAAATACAAGAGATAATTGGAATTATTCTCCTCTTCATGAAGCTGCTAGTAAAGGAAAATGTGATGTTTGCATAGGTAAATTTATCAAAACCTATTTATTTTTAAGTTTCATAATATTATATTCATATACAGCATTACTTCAACATGGTGCAGATCCAAGTATAAGAAATTCTGAAAATAAAACACCTTTAGATATTGCTGATCCTTGTGTTATACCAGTATTGACTGGTGAATATCGTAAAGATGAATTACTAGAGGCTGCAAGATTAGGAGCTGAAGATCGCTTATTAGAATTACTAACACCTCTAAATGTAAATTGTCATGCAGCTGATGGTAGACGAAGTACTCCGTTACATTTAGCATCCGGATATAATAGAATACGAATAGTTCAGATATTGCTTCAAAATGGTGCAAATGTACATGCAAAGGATAAAGGGTAATATTTCACTATTAAACTGATAAGCAAACGAAAAGAAAAACAAGATCGGATTCTTAAATAGAATGTTTTATATGCTAGATTTAAGGAAATGATAATAGGTGAAACTGATCAGTAAACTGAGATTAAATTTGAATATTTTTAAAGAGATTTTGTTTTTGTTTGCCTTATTAACTAACTGATTATTTATTTTTCCTTGATTTGCATTTTAATAAGAAAATCTTTATTTTAAGGGGTCTTGTACCATTGCATAATGCTGCAAGTTATGGCCATTTTGAAGTAACAGAATTACTCATAAAATATGCATGTAATGTCAATGCAACAGATTTATGGGCTTTTACACCTCTGCATGAAGCCGCTAGTAAATCTCGTTTAGAAGTTTGTAGTTTATTGTTAAGTAAAGGCGCAGATCCAACATTGCTGAACTGTCATAATAAATCAGCAATTGACGTAGCTCCTACTCGAGAGCTTCAAGAAAAAATATCTTACGAATATAAAGGTTATTGCCTGTTAGAATCTGTTAGACAAGCTGATATCCCACGATTAAAAAAATTTCTTTCGTCAGATAATGTAAATTTTGTGCATTTGTATACAGGAAACACAGTTGTACATTATGTTACACAATGCATTTATCAAAAGCGAAAGCAAGTATTGGAACTTTTGATACGCAAAGGTGCGCCATTAAATGAGAAAAACAAAGAGATGTTGACTCCATTACACATTGCAGCGGAAAACCCAGAAATGTTAGATATAATGGATATACTTTTACATGCTGGGGCACAACCAAATATATTAGATGGGCTCGGACAAACTGCGTTACACAGGGCAGTAAAAGCTGATAATCTACAAGCTTGTCGTTTGTTACTCTCATTTTCAGTAGATCCAAATATAGTATCTTTACAAGGCTATACAGCTGGTCAACTAGCATCGGAAAATATTCTTAAAATCCTTCAAGACCCTCCATCAGATACGATCGATATCGAAAGCCAATTACTTGAAGCATCTAAAGCTGGTGATATAGATACTGTAAAAAGTATAATTCAGTCACATCCTCATACTGTAAACTGTAGGGATCTTGACGGTAGGCACAGTACTCCGCTACATTTTAGTGCTGGCTATAATAGAATAGCAGTTGTTGAAATACTTTTGGAAAATGGAGCAGACGTCAGTAAAGCGGATAAAGGCGGTCTCGTGCCACTACATAATAGTGCTAGTTATGGACATTATGAAGTAACAGAACTTTTAATTAAATATGGTGCAAATGTTAATGTTGCTGATTTATGGAAATTTACACCTTTGCACGAAGCAGCTGCAAAAGGAAAATATGATATTGTAAAACTTTTACTTAAACATGGAGCTGATCCAACTAAAAAAAATCGTGATGGCGCAACACCTCTTGATCTAGTCAAAGGAGATCAAGATGTAGCTGATTTGTTAAGAGGGAATGCTGCTCTGCTGGAAGCAGCCAAAAAAGGTAATTTACTTCGAGTGCAAAGGCTTCTTACTCCAGAAAACATTAATTGTAGGGATGTTCAAGGTAATATTAAATTTAAAATTTTTTATTTTTATATGTATTAAAAATATACGTTTCTTTAAGGTCGTAATTCCACACCGCTTCACCTAGCTGCCGGATATAATAATTTAGAAGTAGCTGAGTATTTGCTTGAGCAAGGTGCTGACGTGAATGCTCAAGTTAGTATACTTTCTTTTTCAATTTAATTATTTAGTGTAATTATATATTTTTAGGATAAAGGAGGACTTATACCGCTACATAACGCATCTAGTTATGGACATTTAGAAATAGCTGCGTTACTAATAAAACATAATACACTTGTAAATGCAATAGATAAATGGGGTTTTAGTCCTTTACATGAGGCCGCACAAAAAGCACGAACACAATTGTGTGCTTTACTTGTAAAATCTTTTTGTTTTTTTACGAGAATCTCCTTTTAATAAAGTTTTTTTTTTATTTTTAAGTTGGCACACGGTGCAGACCCTTATATGAAAAATCAAGAAGGCCAAACAAGTTTAGATCTGGCTACAGCAGAAGATGTTAAATGTTTGCTACAAGACGCAATGTTAGCTTCACAACAAAACATATCTACAACAACACAACAGAATCAAGATAAATGCGCTAGTCCAAATACAGAAATGGTCATGTAAGTTTAAAATTCATCGAATATGGTTCAAAATCAAAAATAATATAATATGATTCTTTGAAGATTGCCAACTGGTGCTTCAATTAATTTGCCAGAACCTATACCTCAGGTAAACACTTTTTCCATTAAAATCAAACAAACAAAATTGAACATTTCAAAGTGATACTTAAACTGATATTTATTTGACCTACAGTTACCCTTGAGATCTTGTTTGAGCCCTGCTCAGGGAGCAGAAACTCATTATGACGCTTTAGAAGAAGATAAATTAGGTCATGATGCCATGAATCCAACTTTAGCGACATTTTTGACAGGGTTACAGCTTGAGCAACTCATCGAAATGTTTGAAAGAGAACAAATTACTCTTGAAATATTAGCAGAAATGGGTCATGAAGATTTAAAGCAAGTTGGGGTAACAGCATACGGATTTCGTCATAAAATTTTAAAAGGGATTGCACTACTGAGAAGTACAACTGGTATAAATATATTATTGATATTAAAAAAAAAAAATTGAAAACTTATATTTTTATAGGTTTTGGGCTATCGCCAAATCCAGGTACTCTATTAGTTGATCTTCTTCCCGAAGATAAAGAATTTGTTGCTGTTGAAGAAGAAATGCAAGCAACAATAAGAGAACATCGTGATACTGGACATAGTGGTGGCTTATATTCTAGATACAATATAGTCAGGGTAACTTAATTTATTTAGATTATAAAAATAAATATAATTTTATGTACGAAAATATAGATCCAAAAAGTACAGAATAGAAAATTATGGGAAAGGTATGTTCATAGAAGAAAAGAGATATCTGAAGATAATGGCAACCAAGCTTGTGAAAGAATGTAAGTATGTTAAAAATAAAAGCAACAGTAAATATTTCGAAATTTCTTTGAATTTTGAGGCTTTTTCATGGAAGTCCTTTCATAAATGCTATTGTGCAAAAAGGATTTGATGAACGACATGCTTACATTGGAGGCATGTTTGGGGCAGGAATTTACTTTGCCGAACATTCCAGCAAAAGTAATCAATATGTTTATGGTATTGGAAATGGGATCGGATGTCCTGCACACAAAGATAAATCCTGTTACCAGTGTCATAGGTTGTAAAATTATATTATTTTCAATAAACATCACAAAACTTTTATTATTTTTAGGCAACTATTACTTTGTCGTGTCGCATTGGGAAAATCATTCTTACAGTTTTCTGCAATGAAAATGGCTCATGCTCCTCCAGGTAATAATATAACATAACGCTTAAATAACACAATTATATATATTCAAAATAACACATAAATAGGACATAATTCAGTTATTGGAAGGCCATCACAAGGAGGTTTACATTTTCCTGAATACGTTGTTTACCGTGGGGAACAAGCTTATCCTGAATATTTGATAACATATCAAATAGTCAAACCCGATATGAACAGCGAAGATGAAGGTACAAGATGATGCGCAAATAATAATTTTAACAATAAGACATTACGTCAAAATTTAATCATGTCAAAAGCGACTGCTATTTTAACAGAATCGGGCAAGAAGTTCAGTGAACTCTTAATAATTACTCCTGCTGTATCAATTGATGATAGTTATAAAAAAAATAACCGTAACAGAAATAGAGATCATAATTGTCACAGTTCAACTTCAAATCTACTATTAAAAAATTTTAACAACACTAATTCTAATAAATGGCATTGGTGTGCATTTATTTGTACAGCAGTGAAATGTTTTCAAAAAGGTGAACAAAACACTTTAAACGATAACATTGATTTTTCAAAAATGCAATGCGATTTTTTGCAACCTAAAGAAGACGAATTGTTTTTCAATAGTTATGATAATAATTCTAATATTACGTATCAGTTATGACTGTCTTACTAAATATACAATTTAAACCTTTCATATAACCAAATGAGAAATTATAATATGCATTTGAGAAAGTTATGCTGAGTACATTCCAAATAGACGATATACTATTAGTTTATTTTTTTTTGTATTTAATTTGCACAAATTTTTAATTTTCTACTTAATTTTATGACAAAAATTTTGTCAGAAGCATATTGATCATTAATAAAGAATTCACGATTCAATTACGAAATGAACTTTCTGTGAACCGTTTATTTAGTGTATTTTTCAATTGAATTTTAATAGAAATAAGATTAGGCTATGGTCGATTTTTTTTAAAGAGTTTAAATGTATATTTTATTTAAAATAATAAAATATTAACTTAAACAAACATTTATTTCGTTTGGTGAACCACCCTAACTAAATTCCAAATCTTTTAGGGTTGATGAGAAAAAAAGAGTATTTAAAATATAATTGATATTTTAATAAAATAATTTAATTTTAAATCGAATATTTAAACTAATTGTATCATTTTAAAATTAAAGTTAAAATTAAAAAAAATGGTTCTAAAGTAAGTATGAACCGTTTCATTCGGATGGTATATTTGAAAATTAATAAAGACTTAGCGTACCACAATTGTAATCATTTGACCTGATATTTTGATAAGTTTCAGTGTGGGCATCAAGGAAAATAGTCCTTTGATGGGTCTCGATGAAAATTCTTTTATAACTAAAATTAATGTTAAAAAATACTCCAATATTGTTTTGATTTCTGATAAGTAGCAAAACAAATGAAAAATTTTAGAGGTTTACAGTTTTGTTGAGTTATGAATTTGAGTTTCTATATAAATGAACGTGTCATCGAAAAATCTGTTAAAAAAAATTCAAAAAGTTTTATTTTATTTTCAATGATCTATTTAACTCATTTGTAGCTCAAGTAGGTTTCGAGATAACTCAAAATGAGTAGAAGTATGTTTTTCAATATCTGTTCTGAGAGATGACGAAATGTAAATGAAAAATTTCAAAAATTCATATCGCAACTTTTTTATGTGATACTGAAAAACTGTGAACACCAAAATTTTTCATTTTTTTCTACTTTTCAGAAATCAAAACGATATTAAAGTCTAAATACTTTTTTTATATTTTTTGTACGCCGTTATGTTATAATTTGCTTACGTTTTGCATAAAAACAAAACTTTACAAGCTAACATGTATAATTTTCATAGAACATTCCAGAGTTTTAAAAAATTTTTGACTATAGAAAAGATTAAGTTGATTTTTAAATTTTAATTCATCACATTTAACTACTTTCTGGTAGGATTTTCATGGATTTTCACTCCTTATTCAAAATTTCAGCCAAATCGGAGTTGTGTAATTTTTACAAAAAACAACATAATAATCATGAAAATTGTATCAAATTTTTTTTTCATGTTTTAAAGTTCCTTACATCAAAATTAAATAATGGTTTATTAAGGTTGAGGAAATTGATTTTTACTGATATCCATGATGGAAATATATTTTTATAGATACTTCTAAAATCAAGTGATTTGTAGAAGTAAATTTTTTTTTGCACTAAAAATTATTTGCACAAAGGGTTGAAGAATGAGATTGTTATTTTCGATCAAAAAAATAACGACTGATGAAAATGAACTTTTGAAGAAGCGGTTAAAAAATCAACTATATTCATCTGTGGTTCACAAGAAGAACCATAAGGTTCCATAATTTTTCTACTAATACTACTGCATGCTCAAAGGACATGTCAAGAATGTATTATTCTCCGGAAAAAAGGGTATCAAAGGATGTAAGCAACACTGTTCCTTTTTTCACATATCTGAAAATTATTCGATTGAGACTCCAAAGTATAATGATTTCTTGATGTGAAATGTACAAAAACAATAAAAAATCATTGAAGGTATGACATTGAAATTTAATCGAGTTATAAAGAAATGGTCTCTATATATTAACAACGCTCAGCACTAGTCTATCTTTTGTTCTCTTTTAATGAACCAAATATTAAACTTCTTTCAAGATATACATTTTGGTTTACTTTTGAAACAAAGAGAAAATGTTTATTCAAAGCTTTTAAGTGAAATGGATGCATTTTAAAAATCAACTTGCGAAATAAAAACCAAATGACATAATGAAATTAAATTGAACCAATTTTTAAATCTTAGAAGTTTTCAAAACAATTCGACAGCTTTTCCATAATGTATTCGATTTTTTTAATGTTTCTGATTAACATAATATAAACTAGTACAATAATACTTTAATTTAAATTTTTAAAGGGAAAATTAAATCAAAATTTTAGTTTGATGCATAATAATATTATCTTAAGCAATGTTTCCTATATGCGAAATTTTAGACCTTGACATTTCATTATATTGATGACGAACCTTATCTGCTACCAATATCCAAAAGTTGACTCGCCTCTGGTTTTGCTGCAGAAGCCTCATGATTCATGCCATTTTTCATAAAATATTTCCTAATTATAGGAGATATTAATTCAAAATCAACATCTTCTACTTTTTGCTTTCCAAATACTTGTGAAAAAACATTTGCTAATACTATCGTAATACAACAACCTATCAGAGAATAGTAAAGATATGAAAAATGATAAAATTTTTCACTAGGACTTGTGGGGACAGTATTATTATTTTTAATAGATGAATAATCAAAAGAATAGCTGCAATTTTCTACTGATGTTGGCTTTTCTGGAAAATATAATTCTCCATTGATTATATCAATTTGTGTTTTATATACTACCCAAATACTACTTAATAACCCACAACAAGCTCCGATTAAAGCATTCTAAAAAAGTAATTAACAAATTATAATAATACTTAAAAATGGCTTATGATTACCTTTGCATTAATATAAGGCATTGTAAGTCCCATTGTAAAAATACCCAGTAGTGGTCCATAAGTTACTCCAGCGAAGGTAATAGCAAGTTGTAATACTGGACCCAACTTTTCAACTATAAAGACCATACCAGTTGAAAACAATCCAACGATAATAACGGTACTTTTCATTATAATAGCTGTGGTCTTTTCACTTAGTGGGTCTTTTTGAAATGGCTTAATAAAATCTTCTAAAATGACCGCTGTAATTGAATTTAAACCAGTAGATAATGAGCTTAATGAAGCACTAAAAACACCCGCTACAAAACAACCAGATAGACCCGGATAATCACCAAGAATTTGCATGACAAGTAATGGAACCAACTGATCTTTTTTTTTTGCTAGTCCGGTTTGTAAGGGGTCACAATCATGATAAACAGCATATAAAAGTAAGCCATTATACATAGTAAATCCTAGTAATACAAAAACGCCACCTATGAATATCCATACAGCTTGTCTTGCGTTTTTTAATGTTGGAAGTGACACATATCGTTGTATCATAGATTGGCAAATACCATTTATGGAACAATGAAAAACCCAACCTAATTTCAAATATTTTAAATATTATATTACAATTTTGAGTTAAAAGAGTCAATATAAAATCAACATTTTTTCACCTTTTGTGTTTACATTATAATACTTTTATTATATTACTTTTACTTTTATATAAGGTCGCATCGACAAAACATTGCTAAGGAAAAACGTCGTTACAGCTATTCGGATATCCTACCCCCATAGTTACTTTTGAAACTTTATCTTATTTTTACCAGCCGAGGTAGCCTCTTAATTAAAATTTTCAACTTTCTTATGAAAAAAAAATATTTCCGAACAACTTATTGTTAAAAATAACGGTTATTCAACAAAATTCAAAAAATTATCAGGAAATCAAAAAAAAAACATTGTAGAAGCCTATCTTTGATTGGAAATGATTTATATTAATGTTTTATTAAATAACTAATGTTTTATTAACATTTTAAGCATAAAATTGACAAAATTTTTTTGCCTTTTTTCGATGTTTTGCAAAATTCGAGGAACATTTCAGTGGCGGACTGGCCAGAGACATTCGAGCAAATGCTCGTAGGGCCGGTCTAGTTTTGGGCCGAATTTTTCTTTGAAAAATATACAGTTTTAATATCTCTATTTCAATTCCAATAACCTCGTTTACCTGTTTCATAATGAATATTTGTTTCAAGCGTCCATCTATGCTATTATGCTCTTTCAAATTTCTCTCTCTGCTTCTCACAGTTTTGTTAAGCAAAATTCAGAGAAGTAAAGTGAAAAAAGAGGGAGATAAAAATTCATTTAATTTAACTTTAAACATTCATATATCAAACTTAGACATGGGAAAATTGGGAAAAACAGAGGGAAGAATTTTAAAAGAGAGACAAATAAAAAATACATTTCAGCAATATTTAAACATTTTGATAACAAATCGCTTCTTCTGGCATAAAATACCTAAATCCTATGCTTACACACAGTCAGTGTCTTTTGCGCATGGAGCAAGTGAAATTCACCGCTGCTCTGCATTTAGGCATGAAGAATTTGAGAGTAGCAAAAAGAGGAATTTGAAGTGGAATCACAATGGTATTTAGAACGAATTCATTAAAAAAAAAAAAAAATTTTTTAATTTTTTTCGATTTTTGAATATTTTTTTATAGTCGGTTCAAATCAACGATTTTTCATGTATTTGCCATTCTGAAAATGCTCAACTCAAGTTGAACAGTTTTTGGATGAACTCTCATAATTATTGTATGTAAGCCCAAAAAGAGGGCCAAGAAAATATTTTAGCTTATATTATGGGTATCAACTTTGCAGAACAAAGTGAGTGATTTTTTGAACCAGACTACCATAAAAATTGGTTTTTGAGATCTATTTCATTAAAAACTTTGGTTTAAAAATTCAAAAATCGAAAATAAAATTAAAGAAATTTTTATTTTGAAGTATTCAATTCAAAAGATCGCTCAAAAATCATGTACAGCAACAAAAAAACACCTTGGTGAAGTTTGTCCCGATTTTTAGTGTGTCCATTTACATCAAGATTTTTTTAAACCTTTGGTCAACTGTAGAATTTTAATTTACCACTATTTTGTCATGCAGTTTTTTGCAATAGCTCAGAAATTGTTTGTAGATGGAGGGAAAATCAAAACCTCCACATGTTCAGTGGATGAGAATGAATTAAAATTATCGAGACAATGAATTTTCGCGGAAAATTTTCACTAAATATATAAATGTCTTGATTTTCCCTCCATCTACAAACAATTTCCGAGCTGTTGCAGAAAACTGCATAAAAAAAATATTGAGAAATAAAAATTCTACAGTTGACCAACTGTTGGTAGAATGAATCGTGATAAGTCTAAAAGTACGTAAAATGAATTTTATTGTTGTGTTTAAATTGTCAAACAGGTACAACTTAAAACCATTGAGTTTAATTACATAACTTTTTAAGAGCTTTTTTAACTTAAAAATCAATAAAAAATTGAGGATTTTCAGGAAATTCATTATGATATTGGAAGAAGCAGAATTTCACATAATTCAATTATTTATTGAACGTTATTATTTAAATATAACCATAAATAAAATAAAATTCTTTTAAATAGAAGTCTTACCACCAATAACAGTAGTCCAAAAAGAAGTTCGAATTGTAGGATCGATATCCCATCTATATATTTAGAATAATAAAACTTTATTACAACTCTCCGAAACTTTTTCAAAATGTTGATATGATTCTCAGATTAAGTGGCACCTTAAAATGCTATAATAAATATCTCTACATGAAAGAATTGAAACCAAATAGTGAAAGTGTAGATGTGTTTTAGAGGATTACAGAAATTAGTGTATTTTTAGTGTATGGACACCTACATCAAACACTCGCAAACTAAATTCGAACATAAGTCTAGAATATTATACACTCTTGATCGTCGTTTACGAACATCATACATTACGAACCTCATCTATTACGAACCCTGAATTTACGAATTTTTCTCACATTCGATTACGAACAATGTTCAAAAAGATTTTTAAAATTAAAAAAGCCATCAAATTCAAGTTAAAAGAAGGAAAAAAAAATAAATTTAAGAAAATCTCAGTTAAGAATAACGAAAAAATAAATTTGATTCATCATTATTTATTGGTGGAAATTTGTTTTTTTTGTTTACATCAGTTTATCAGTTCGTTATCGATAGTAATCGACTACTACATAACGAACATTTTGTCCTCAGTTTTGTTCGTAAAACCGATCAAGAGTGTATAGGTCTCAGATGAACCGTTTGGACCCTACGCGATCTCAAAGAAAAGGAAAGAAAGAAAATAGAAAAAGTTAGCAAACATAAAGAAAATTTTAAAAACTTTAAGCTTTTCAACTTTTTTTTATTATAAGAAAAATTATATTGATATTTATTTAACGTTAGTCTTTTTACGTTAATTTAGATTATATGTGAAACTTGCAAACCATTTACCATTTCTATTTGAATTTCAAAGTTTTTTTTCTCATAATATTGTAATCTGAAAATCATATTAACATTTTAAGCAAGTCGTTGTTAAACGAAATTTTATAATTTTGTTGTTCGTCCAAAAAACTTACATTGGCATTTCGATTCTACCACTTTCAAAATTTCTATTTAACACAACTTGTAAACCTCCTACTTGTATAGTAGCTTTAACGGCCACCATAATTAATGATCCAATCATCACTACTCCTTGTATAACATCCTATAAATATAATAATTTTAAATTTAAGTGTGTGTTCAATTGCTTATACACAAGTCTGCAAACTATACATAGGTGTTCAGATCAGATTTCTAGGGCTGTCTCAGAAAAGAACCAGAACTCAAACCTACAAATGGGTCCATTGTGCATATCATATATAGTTATTAATAAATAGGATAAAGGTTACCTTCGTCGCTGGACTACTTAAAATTTTAATGTTTTATTACACGCTTTACTAAAGTGTATTAATTTTATCGAAGTATATTGAAACTTGTTGAACTGTGTGAGTAACAATCATTTTATATCACTAATTGAATATAATGTCTGGCACAATTTTACATCCCTAATACACAATTGTTCTCTAGTTTTACCACGTCATAGACGCTATATTTAAAATAAGTGTATATGATTTCTAATAAATGATTTCAAGTATTTTATTTCGAAATCATAACTCAACAACTATTACCATGAATAATTTTGCCCTGTATAAATTTCAATTTATCTCAAAAAAGGAATAAGTGTTTTGCACACCTTATTTTAATTTTCGCACCCGTAATTTTAATTATTGCATACGTAATTAAAAAATGAGAAATCCTAACTACTGGGCGGTTTAAAAAAGTGGATTTCGGTGGTATGAGGTTCATTAAACAAATTTAAGTTTTACATAAAATATAAATAAATAAACGTAAAAGTGACATAGAAACTCCACCCTCTTGAAAACTTTGAATCAATCAATTTTGAAAATCACTCCTATTAATGCTTTAAAAATGTTCACCTAAAACTAGGCCAGATAACAAAATATATTGCCTCTTATAAATTAAATAAAACTTGTTAAAGTAACGAAATGTTTAGTAATATGCAGAAATAAAATTTATATTTTGTATAAATGTATATTACTAATTTATAACCACTTTTTGTGTATGTGTTGAATAGTATCCATACGAAAATTATAAATGAGAAATATAAATACTGAGTAATAAATATTTCCACTTTTCTTGTTTATGTTGTATGGTATTTTTATGAATCATGAATATGATGATGAAATGTATGAACGGATTTTTTCTGAGTAAAAATATTTAAATAGTAAATAAATATCAATTAAATTTGTTAATTATCCAAAAAAAAAAGTTAAAAAGTTTATTGTTGAGGAGAAATTTTTCAAATTTCAAATGATTTAAAAAAAATTACATTAAAATAATATTAATATGAAAAATATTCATTTATCAATTATTAGATTTTGATTAGAAAATATTGCATGTGATTATTATAATAGAAAAGCTTTAGTAACCAGAAATTTGGAGTCTTCAAAACTTTTCTTTTAAATAAATTTCATTTATTTTAATTCTTTATAATAATGAAAATAAAAGAATTTTTTTTTCATTTGTCAAAAAGTCTTGAGCGTATATTCATTTTTTTTTATTATTTCGACTATTTCTGAAAAATTAATAAGCTGGTCTAAGATACGGATGATAATTCGTTGCGGCAACATTCTTTTCAAGATCCGATAGACTTAGTTTTTTTAAAGGTCATTAACATTTTTGATTAAGAAGAAGACTTTCTAAGATGATAAACTGATTTATTAAAAAAAATTTTCTCGTTTTTTTCAGTAATTATATTTTGAATTTTATTCAAAAGCTGAGAGGAAAATAAATAATTGAACTTATTTTAATTTCTGCAGAATTATCAAATCCATTATTCAATAAAATATTTAATTAAAATAAATACTATTTTTTTAAATACATAAAATATGTTCACAAAGAAGAACGAAAACTTGAACATTTTAAAATTCATCAAAAACAACATTTGCGTAACAATAATATATGAGTCATTTATAACCACTTTTTTGTCACAAATTGAAAATTATAACCAATTATAACCAATATAAATGCATATAAATAAATATAAATACAATATTTAAATTATAAACGTTAATTTCTGTATTTTTTGGCCATTTGTTACTAATTTAAATTATAACTTTATAACCAATATTGCCTTGACCTAAAATTAAATTTCTTAGACCACTATTTAATGCTTTTCACGACTAAACATTTTAACGCCTGAATTTAAAGCACAGGATTTATATCTTTTATACAAGAATTAAGTAATATGAAACCATGATAGAAAAAGATCTTAATAGATATACTGTAGTTGATATCTTAATTTAATGATAACACAGCTTAGCAAAATAAAATCTACGTGAAATCTAAACCTCATCCACTCTTAATTTACCATTTTAAAAAATTGAGCACCGTTTTTTTTCTATGAAATCATGAAAGTTGGAAAAGAGTAATTTTCTCTCTATGTTGAAATTATTACATATCAAAGTTAAAACTTTTCTGAAGTTTGTTTTGTTCCAAAGTACCAAGTAATTTATATAGTTGGAAAGAGGGCAAAAAGAGCTAACAGAAATATAAATTTTATTATAATAAGCCCGTTACTCTTTTCCATACAATTTTCATGATTTTGTAGAAAATAAACGGTACTTAATTTTATAAAACGGTAAATTGAGAGTGAATCAGGATTGAAATTTTTTTGACGTGTTTCGGGGCTTAGCAATTTCATCACATCGATTTTATTTTGTTAAGCAGTGTAATAAATTACACCGTACAACAAATATAAAAAAAAGTATTTAGACTCCAAAATTGTTTTGATCTTTAAAAGTAGAAAAAAAAGATTTTGGCGTTTACAGTTTTTCAAGATCGGGCTAAATAGTTGAGATATGCATTTTTGAAATTTTCCATATAAATGACATATTTCGTCATCCCTCAGCACAGAGATTGAAAAACATGCTCTTACTCATTTTGAGTAAAACCAGAGTAAAATTGCATCCAGCAATACGTAAATAACTTATAAAAATGCAGTTAAAAATGTAGTTACATTAATTGTAACATTCAACCATTTCAAAATGGTCAAAAAGTAAAAAAATAGTAAAATCTATAAAAAAAACAAAGATTTTAATAAGCATTTATTTTGTGAGCTTGAAAAGCCTAATTTTATTGGCTGATCTAGTATCCATATTCTTAAATTCAATTAGCTTTATTCGTCTCCTTTCCAACGATCTATTGATCTCCTTTGTAACTCATGTAGTTTTCGAGATAACTCAAAATGAGTAAGAGCATGTTTTTCAATCTCTGTGCTGAGAGATGACGTGATGTGACGAAATATTTGTTGTACGGTGTTATAAAAGAAAACACCTACCGTCCACACAACGGCCTTTATTCCTCCTATGCATGTATAAAATATGCATATTATGCAAACTATTGGTGTAGTTACGTGAATATTGATGTCTGTTACAGCTTGGAAACTCAAAGCAGGAACATAAATCATAATCGGCATTTTTACAATTGTACTCAGTAAAAACACAGTAGATCCAAAAAGACGCACTTTTTTATCAAATCTTCTGTCAAGATACTTATTAAACAATAATTTATTTGAAAAATGCATGAGGCAGCATTAAAAATTAGAAATGTTCAACAACGTTTATGAAAAATAAAGATCGAACATCGATGTAGTTTATGTAAATTAAATTGTTTGATGGAAATAGAAATTCATAAATTAAATTATTTTAAGTTTTTTAACCAAAAAGGAAATGAGGAAAATTGAAAAATCATTTTAAAATGAATATGACCTTAATGTGGTTAAACCTTAATAATATAAGTTTTCAACATCAAAGAACTTGGTTTTCGATCATTTTTTTTCCATAAACACCAATATTAAATTTCACCTCATATAAAGAAGTCAATCTTAGTCGATGATAGACAGGCAAATATAAGAAATGTAAAACAAATCCAGTCAGCACAATTCCAATTAAGATAAAACAGTATTGAGTTCCATAAAGATATATTTCTGTACTTGTGCCTAGCAACCCAATTCCACTGATTAAACTTAATAAAGAAGGATTATCAACATAATTATATTATTAATGAAAAACATTAGTACCTTGCTACAAGTGACATAGCCACTGGTAAAACTTGCATTTCTCTTCCGCCAACTAAATAATCGAGTGCTTCTGATCCACGTCGTACTCTTTTTCCTCTTAAATGTCTATGTTTTTGATGGTCTTTCCACCCAAAATATATTCCAATCAAACTACATGACAGAAGCATTAAAAAGAAAACTAAATAATCTGGCCAGTTGAAACGTTTTAACGATTCCGTAATACCGAAAATATCCATTTTAATTCCACCAATTACAAATAAACACTGCATTAAGCATCTTCTGCTCCTATTCAAACTGTTTGATTAGTTTTTATGAATTGTGATCTTATCAACTCTTAGCACGTGAAATAACATACAGACATTCTTCGGTTATTCGTATTTTGTGAAAAGTTAAAGTGAGAATATAAGATCGGTAATACTGTTATTTACATAAAAAAGTGTACCAAACACTCACAAATCCCTGGAAAAACAGACAAATGAAGACTTTTTGATAAAATCGCCAATAAAAACCATAATAATAACACCGTACTCCAATATAGTTTTGATTTCTGAAGAGTAGAAAAAATTTTACTTTTATAGTTTTTCCTTATCACGTCCAAAAGTTGAGATATGAAATTTTTTAAATAAAAGACAATAAGGTCAAGTTATAATCTTTTATTTGTGCCCCGGGTTAACAATTATAACTACATATTAAGTACACGATTCTTTCTACAAGTTATTCTGTGATGTTTAAGAAAACAGATTTAAGTAAAAATCATGTGGCTGATATCTAATTTTTTCTTCTTCGCTACTTTCGTTAAAACTCTAAATTTAAGGAGAAAGTCTCTGAGTTTCACTGGCAGCAATTTTTATAATGCGTGCTTTTTCTGAATGAGCGCGTACAAATCAAGTACTACTATCATGCATAGAAAATTCTAGGTCATTTGATAAAAATATGATTTATACATTTCTTAACCCTGTCGGTCCTTTTGGACAAGCTTTGAAGAATCTCGAAGAATTCGATACTATTTAACAACTTTTCTCTTCAAAAAAAATTAGCTCTCGAAATAACGGTGCCTATCGTACGTAAATAAGCAATCTTATAAGTTATGTCTGTCATATCCGTAAAAATTAAAGTATCATTAATTTATAAGTGAAAAAGTTAATTTATAATCCTTAAATTAAAAGAGACGTAAATTGTATAAGCTTTTTTGTTGAATTTATAATCCCGAATTGGACATTCTGACAACGATGAAGGATCACTACAAAAAATCTATTGAAAATAATTTAACACATATAAGGGTTAGATATAAGTAAGATTTTATATTCAAAAAAATCTAGGTCTCTGGGTTTAAGCTCAGATTTCAAAGGGTTAAATTCAGACTTCCAATGTTTTAAAAAATTTACAAAGTCTGAATAAGATAACGTTACTTACTTGATTTTTTTATTTTGAAGATATATTTTTAAAACCTACTCATTAAGTCAAAATACTATTATTCTGAAAAAAATGTTTGATAACTTTTTTTCTACATTCACATTCTTTAATTTTAGTCGATGAACCAGACAATGGAAAAAATTGTAAATTTGATTATCATAATATAAATAAATCATGTTACCTAAATTAATCTAAACGATGTTCATATATGATTAAGTAATAATAAATCAATTTAAGAGTGAAGATAAGAATATGATGATACATTACTTGCATATGTTTCTTTTTGCACTTTCATCTTATCTTATTATCTCCAGAACAATGACATTATGTAAAACATTTAGTCTACTCGTAGTTGTGGTCGAAAGTAGTTCCTATTTAAGATTCTCTATATATGAAAAAGTTAAAGAGTTTAATTTTAATATATTATATTAGAGTGGATATTATTTAAGGTACGATTTTTATTGTGAAAAAGTATCACATGTTACTCTAACACGTTAATGAAAAATCTTAGATTTTAAAAATTAATTTTGATTAGAAATGAAAAGGTGTCCACTAAGAACCAAAGTCCCTATTGTTAAAATAACACCGGACAACAAATAGAAAAAAAGTATTTGGACCCCAATACAGATTTGATTTGTGAAAAGTAGAAAAAAAATTGGTGTTACAGTTCACTTCTAGAAGCTGAGAATTAAGTTTTCTGAATTAATGACACATTTCGTCATCTGTCAGAAAAGAGATTGAAAAACATGATCTTACTCATTTTGAATTATTTTGAATATTAGCATTCAACCAATAAAAATAAGTCTAATAGTTGAAATGAAAAAATGTCAAAAATTATATAAAGAAACATTATAATATAAATTATTCAAGATTTTTTATTTTTATTGTGAGTTTCAAAAGTTCAATTTTTGCTGATCCCACGAACAAAACCTTATTAAATTACTCGAGATAACATATAATGAGTAAGGGCCTATTTTTGAATGTCTTTGATTAATGCGTCATTTACATAGAAAATTTCAAAAATTCATATTTCAGCTTCTTGGTTTAATCTAGTCGATTATTCGAATAATCGATGATTAATCGACTTTTTAAAACGATTATACAGCTGAACAAAATAAAATCGATGTGATTGCTTTGAGAAATCCCGAAACACGTCAAAAAGATTTTTCAATCCTGATTATTTTCCACTTTGAAGTTTTAAAATTCACTGATTCGTATTTGTTATATGTAATAATGAAATTTGTATAGAAAAGAGTCATTTTCCCTTTAAGTTCAAAATTTTACATATCAATATATACAAGATATATCAATGTTTAAACTTTTCTGAAGTTAATTTTGTTCCAAAGTACCAAGTAATTTATATCGCTGGAAAGAAGGCAAAAAGAGCTAACAGAAAATATAAATTTTATCAAAATAAGCCCGCATAATATTCAAATTATATTAAAACAAACACGAATCAGTGAATTTTAAAATTTCAAAGTGGAAAATGATCAGGATTGCAAAATCTTTTTGGCGTGTTTTGGGAGTTCTCAAAGCAATCACATCGATTTTATTTTTTTAAGCTGTATTATTCTATTCAAAGCAATTCTAAGTACTTAGTCATTCAAATATTTTTTCTCAAAATAGTTTATAATTTTTTAAAAGTTAACGATGGTTTTTAACTTTCTTCTACTGCAGCAAAGTCTCCATACTATGTTATACAGTCAAGTCTCCATATAGTAAAATAAAACGTGATCGTGAATGATATACACGAGCGCATTTCTATGTATAGAATTCGCCAATATTATAAAAATTTAACAATGACTGAAAATTTCGATTTTATATTGTTTTCGGGCTTTTTGAATGGTGTTGGAAAAACTATGATGTTCTAAAAATTTATTTTCGAAAAATATTATGTTCGAAAATTTAGTCCACCATTTTGATATTGATATTGATAGACGGACGAACAGCGCTACCGCGCACGATACCTGCATTTACAAGAAATGCGCTAAAAATAAGCTGTACGTTATAATTCTACATAGTGACAAGTCAGTATCTATAGAAACTGTAGATCAATAGAAACTGACTTGTCACTATATAGAATTAATATGTACAGCTTATTTTTTATTTACTATATGGAGACTCTACTGTATTTTCATAACGTATTTCTCTATTACATAATTTTTTATATAACGTAATTTTTTTGAAAACAAAGTGAAGGTGTTGAGAGTCTATGTAAAAAACATTCAAGTATTCAATACTAAAATTAAGAGTTAATTTGATGATATCTGTTCTGAAAATATTCTTCTAAATGTTCTAAAATATTATTTTATTAAGATAGTTCAAAATTGCATGCAGTCATAGAAAAAAATGAAAAAAAAATGATTCATCCATAAATTCAAAAATCGATTAATTTGAAGACCCTACTGTGATCTTAAAATTCAGAAATCAAAACTTAGTTGCAGTCTTAATACTTGTTTTTATTATTTGTTGCCTAATTCAATTTTCTCTAAATTCATTTTATAATTTAACTGATTTTTGTTTTGAGCTTTATTGTCCATGGTTTTACTCTTTATTATCGCTATAGAACATTGTGTCAAAAAGGTCGTCCAACCGATTTATTTTCTTATTGCAACGTTTGTTGTGAAAATTCACTTAAAAATTGTAGAACACCTTTAAATGTTTTTATTTTTAATCCAACTTTTCATTTTAGAATACTTTAATTGTTTTAAAAATTTAAATTTGTCCGCACAGTGTACGTAATATGTATAAAAATTCGTATACACGTACATTCATTACATCGCAATTCTTTACTCTTTTTACTTTTCTTTACTTTTTTAATTTTTTTATACTGTCAAAGTGTTAATAATAAGTTACTATTAATTAGTTAATTAATCATTAGGGATCACTTATTCAGCAATACATCCTCAAAGTTGAAAATGTCCTGTCCCTCAATGCGATTTTTCATGCATTTATTTAACTTTTGCAGAGTTTGGGATTGATTTTCTAACAGTACGTGATAGTTTATATATCAAAATGACCATTGATGTAAGTGAAGTTAGTAAAACTCTGCAAAGGTTTAGTTGGCCAGACTATATGGTCTTCTTGTTAATGCTCATGAGTTGTATGATTATTGGAGTATATTTTGGATGGAAAGACCATCGGAAACATAAGCATCATAGAGCAAGAAGAGGGTCTGAAGCATTAGATTATCTGGTAGGTGGTAGGAAAATGCAAGTTTTCCCCGTTGCAATGTCCTTAGTTGCTAGGTAAGTCTTATATTTTTCAATTTAAAGCTTCTTCATGGTGGACATTTCATTTGAATTATATAGCTTTATAAGTGGAATAAGTTTACTTGGCACAAGTACTGAAATCTATGTTTATGGAACACAATACTGTTACATTTTCATTGCTATTGTACTGACTGGTGTGGTATTACATTATGTTTATTTACCTGTGTATCATGAACTTCAATTAACTTCCACTTATGAGGTAATTATGAAAGTTCGTTTTTTGATTTTATTTTTTTTATTCCCAAAATGCAATTATCAAACTTCATTCAAAAATTTATTCAAATCGGAATACGAACTATTAATTCAATTTTAAATTTAAAAAATGTGATAAGTGATTATATGTTGAATTTTTAGTATTTACATCAACGCTTTGACAAGAAACTAAGACTTTTTGGATCCGTTTTGTTCGTAGTCAATACAGTGAGTAATTTTTAAAATAATTTTAAATTTATTTTATTTTTCAATGACATTATCATAAATTTTTATTTTATTAATAGATGTTATGGTTACCAATTGTTTGTTATGTAAGTATAAATTTACTAAATAAGGCTTCACATTTTTAAATTTTATTTTAGGTTCCTGCACTAAGTTTTAATCAAGTAAGTTTAAAAAATTATTACTATTAACAAATTTATACAAATTTATTAATTCTATATAATATACAGTGTGTTTTTTAAAGTTAACATCATTGTTTGAAGCTCCTTATGACTCTTCGTGAGCCTTTTTTATTGAACATTATTGATCTTCATTGATTTGTCCATCTTTTATTGTCCTGCATACACCTGTTTTATCTTCATTACTCCTCATTGATATTTATTGATCTTCATTGAACTTTAACGAAAATATTTTTCAACTTTATGACTCTCCATGACCCTTGGATAATTATTTAGGGTCATAAGGAGCATCAAAGAATCTTGTTAAGTTTTTTTTACTTATGGGGTTAATTTTTTGCCGTACATGATATTGGACGCGATTTTTTTTTTTTTCAAAGTTTGAATTTTTTACGAAGAAAATTTTAAAATATTTATTATGGTTTTTTTAAATTTAAGATCCTCAAGAAAAAAAACGCGGCAAGAATAATGTACAATGTACAGCAAAAAAAATAACCCCTTATATTTAATCTATCACAGGTTAGTGGGATTAATATTCACATTGTAACACCAGTGGTTTGCGCAGTTTGTATATTTTACACATGTATCGTAAGTTAAAATATTAAAAATTATTAATCACTTCAAGGTAAAGAGTAGTGCATTTCGATGGACCTGAGTTCATTCATGATAGGTTAGGTTTTTGTAAAGGCTCAATGAAACGGTCTCAATTTTGGTCATAATGTTTTTTATGAAATACTTTTCACTTGAAAAATTATAGAAGATTGGTAAAAATTGGTGCATTTGCTGCGACAAGACCAATGTTCTTATATGAGGTAAGAACAAAAAGTGCCGTTGAAGTGCCTGCTTTATTGTGCTTTGTATTTTTTAAGGGCTCTATGTTATTTTTGAAGTTACAGTAATATTATCGAAATTCGACATTAAAATTTTAAATATCCCTGGGAAATCATATGCCTCAAATTCGACATTGATACAAAATATAAACAAAAATATTTGAAGTAAAAAAAAAGTTGTAAAACATGCTACTTTAAAATCAGAAACACAAAAAAAGTAAGTTTAAATGTGATTTAAGAACTAAAATTTGATAATATATTGAAAATAAAAGGAAAACAATGATACATATGAGTCTCTATATAGTAAAAAATGAGCTGTACGTAATAATTCTATATAGTGATAAGTCAGTATCTATAAAAACTGTAGATCCATAGAAACTGATTTGTCATTATATATTATTATTATGCACAGCTCATTTTTTACTATATAGAGACTCATATGTATATTAAACGAAATTGATGATTCTCAGGTCGAAGAAAATAGTGTGTTTTAATATTAAAATTTATTATTATTTTGACAGAAAATATTCAATAATTTTAGTAAAAAGGAGAAAATAGCGGTTATCTGAGATTACAAACAAATTTTTTATTTAAAAAAGAGTGCTATAATGTAGAATATTTCAACGAAGATTTCGGTTTGGGAGATTCAAATTATGAACCGGCTAAAGGTATTCGTTTTGGAATATAAATTTTGCATTCTTTTATTTATTTTAATAATTTCATACAACAGACCTATCTGAAGGATGGATTGAATATGAGAATAAAGAAAACAAACCTCCAGAGCTCCCTGAAATAACGAAAAAATTTGTGAAGCATTTTGATCTTTAATTTACTTTTTTAACAAGCTTTTTAACAAAAAAAACATTAATTATCTATTTCCTCTGTACTACAAAATAAATTTTTATTTTTTTTTGTTAAATGGAAGTCTTTCTATATGTATAAAAAATGAGTTCGCCATTTACCGTTTGTCCCTAAGTAGCGCCGAAAAAATTTTAGATCGATTTGAAGTTTTAGAGCAATTTTCCATAGAGTTTAAAAACCGGGCCTTCATTTTTATAGATCTGAAGCCTAACAATGTGTTCAAAACACCAAATATATTGGATTTGGAAAACAGTGTAATTCATTTTTCTTTTCATTCATATTCTTTCAAAACTTATTTCTCAACGGTCAATCAATTTAAATGTCGAATTCGGAAATAATGCGAAATGAGTGCAAGTCGAATTCCGAAAATATTACTGTACTTTTAAGACCAACATTTACTAAAAATTTAGTGGCGCTGTAGTGCAGCAAATAGTGTCGCTAGCGGCATACAGTGGGTTATTTACATTTTGCTACATTCAAAAGTTGATTTCGAACGAACCAGAGCAGATAAATCAACGTTCTATAGCTTGAAATTTTCGAGACGGATTAAGGATTAAAGGAAAAATATAGCAAAGAAATTTTGGGACGCGGTTCGCTCACACGGTGGGATTAAAGATGAAAAAAATAGTCAAAAATCCGTTTTTTTTGGGATGTAAGGTCTAAATAATGAAGATTTTGTGTAAATTAATGTTAAAACTCTAATTTTAATAATTTTTCATCGATTTGAATGTTTGATTTGTGAGCGGGATAAATCTTTTGAACAATCGTAAATTGGCCAGTTTTGACATAAATGACCATTTTAAGTGCAAAATATTCGTATCAGACCCATAGTATGTTCTTATCATAGTCATATTTTTTGTGTGGGAACATTTTTACACCGAAAAATAATAGGATGTAAATAATACAAAAAAATAGGATCCCCATACAAATTTTTATGTGTTTCGCCCCAAGGCAATCAGAGAGTGCAAAAAGTGACAGTTTTTTGCACTCTTTGTATTCTTTTTGACAGCTAGAAAAAATATTAAGGAACAAAATTTTTCGTACATATGTTTCTGTTTTTGTACGACTTTTTTCTTGTTTTCTCGTCTTTTTCATAAAGTACTTTTTTTATTTAAATGATTTAGTAATAAATAAGGCTAATCACAATTAAAACTAAAATCGGAAATTTTACTATCTAATTTTTTGCAAAAAAGATGGATTTCAATTGAATAAAAAAACAATAAATAAAAATCACAGTCCAAAATCTAATGAACTGAAGTAAGTGAAGTTTATCAACTTCAAAAATACAAGTTTTCGAAATGTGAACACAAAAACATAAAACAAGGGAAAAAATTAAAATCTATTTTGCTATTGATCAGAACAATTTTATGTTGTTTTCATTTTCCCGGAAAATTTTGGAATTTTCCACCTGGTCACCATATTTTTTTGTATGGACGCCCTATATTTTTTCATCCATAAACACTCCCACGCTGAATACAAACAAAAGTCTAGAACATACTTTGGGTCTCAGATGAACCGTTCGGCCAAAACACGCTTTCAAAGGAAAAAAGCGAATACAATATAAAACTTGTAATAAAAAACCTAATAAAAATTCACTTATTTTTTGAAGACTACGAATATTTAGATTTACCAAATAAAGTAATGTTCTTTGCGAAATTTCGACGATACAATAAAGCCGGTAACCTTTTCTGTTCCAATGTTATACCGGAGAAACATTGATTTGAAATACGTTTATAGTGCATTTCGTAAGAACAAATGCACTGTTACAGACGGTTTGTCCGTCGTTACCCCTTAGGTCCATATGTCTGATCCATCAAATACTCCGGAATCTGATTTTTGTACGAAATGGCTGATGTTTTTGTCACTATTGTTTGCATATTTTCCATTATAATATTTACATTTATTTATTTATATTTGATTTATATTTTTCCCTCTTTGACAAATTTGTTACCAGTTCATGAAAAATTATAACAACGTCAAAGATATTTTGAAAATTATTTCAAAACATGGTATTTTTAAAAGCTGCTAATAAAAGAAAAATGTCTAAAAAATTGAATACAAATTTTTGTACAACTTTGTATTTGTTTGTCTTTTTTTTGCACTCCTTTGCACTCTTTGTATTCTCTGATCGCCTTGGGTTTCGCCTTTCGTCATTTTATCACCATCTTGTGGTCTGAGACCTCTAGTATGTTCTAGCAATAGTTAATTTTTTTTTATCATTTTAGCATTTCTATACTAATTTACAAACATAACGAATAGGGTGGATAGGAATCGGATTGGAAGATTTTTGACGATGTCTCCATATCGATTTTTTTATGAGGGATAAATAGAAATGCGCGCTTATATATCGTTCACGATTACATTTTAAATGTTTTAATGTAATGCATATTTTAATTTTGTGTGAATTTTGTCTTTAGCTAAGGAAAGGCCTGTGTACTCAGATGATCCATACAGACACTTGTGATTCGCTCTCACTTTAGAATAGAAAGCGTAAAAGAGCGTAAAATTTATAGAAAACAGCAGATGTTTTATTCATATTTTTAGTATATTTGTAGTGTTAGAGCATATTTAATCATCATAAAGTCATATTTTAAGCGCACTAAACGTCTGCATGTAACTGTTCATAAATAATAAAAACTTTTTTGCTCAAAAAATCAATTCTTCAGTTCTAGCATTAGTTTAAGTTAATAATCAGCGGTGACTCTATCCTCTGACGAATTATTGTAGTGACAGCAGATCACCTTCATGAAGCGTCAGGAAATATATTTTTCTTTCCAAATGCACTATAAAAATCAAGAAACAATTTTTTTCATTTATTTTTCACTAAATTTCTTAGGGAGGAATTAAAGCGGTTGTATGGACAGGTGAGAAACCCATGTTTCATTTAAAAACTTTGATTAAAAACCTTAGTTATATTAGATGTAATTCAAACATTCTTAATGGTTGGTGGATTAGCTTTGGTGATATTCAAAGGAACAAATGAAGTAAATGGCTTATCTACAGTTTTTGATTTGAACTATCAAAGTGGTCGATTTGAGAAACCAAAGTAAATATTCGTTTTTTATTGCTAAATTGAAATGAATTGAATTGATTTTTACATTGCCTCTACTGGTTATAACGATAAACATGAGTGTGAAGTCAGCATTCAGCAAGCTAGCTTTTTATAATTTAGTGTTCTCAAGTGAACATGTCGACATATTACATGTTAACTTATATGTCGATCAAAATTAACATGTCGACATGGAAAAAAAATTAAAGCACAAGATTTTAAAAATTTGTATTGCATCAAAGTTCAAAAGTTTATTTCATTGTTAATCTAATTGCTTAATTAAAATTAGGTTAATAATTTGATATCAACATTTTTGAAGTCTTTTTATCTCTCAACAGGGGGTAGTCAGGTCGCGCCAAATTGACCCTCTAAATGCCAAATGCCAAATTCGCCAAACGCCATATTTGCCAAATGCCAAATTCGCCAAATGCCATATTCGCCAAATGCGCCAAATTTGCCAAACGGCATATTGGCCAAATGCCAAATATGCCAAATGCCAAAAGAACAAAATGCCAAATTTGCCAAATGCCAAATTTGCCAAACGCCAAATTTTCCAATCGCCAATTGCGCCAAATGTGCCAAACGACAAATGTGCCAAATGCGCCAAATCTGCCAAATGCGCCAAATGTGCCAAATGCGCCAATTGCGCCAAATGCTAAATTTGCCAAATGCGCCAAATGCCAATTGCGCCAAATACGCCAAATGCCAAAAATGCCAAACGCCAAATTTGCCAAACGCCAATTGCGCCAAATTTGCCGAACGCCAAATTTGCCTAACGCCAATTGTGCCAAATTTGCCAAACGCCAAATGTGCCAAATGCGCCAAATTTGCCAAATGTGCCAAATTTGCCAAATGTGCCAAATGCGCCAAATGCTAAATTTGCCAAATGCGCCAAATGCCAATTGCGCCAAATACGCCAAATGCCAAAAATGCCAAACGCCAAATTTGCCTAACGCCAATTGTGCCAAATTTGCCAAACGCCAAATGTGCCAAATGCGCCAAATTTGCCAAATGTGCCAAATTTGCCAAATGTGCCAATTGCGCCAAATGCTAAATTTGCCAAATGCGCCAAATGCCAATTGCGCCAAATACGCCAAATGCCAAAAATGCCAAACGCCAAATTTGCCAAACGCCAATTGCGCCAAATTTGCCGAACGCCAAATTTGCCTAACGCCAATTGTGCCAAATTTGCCAAACGCCAAATGTGCCAAATGCGCCAAATTTGCCAAATGCGCCAAGTCTGCCAAATGCCAAATTTGCCATGTGCCAAACGCCAAATGTGCCATGCGCCAAATGTGCCAAACGCCAAATTTGCCATGCGCCAAATGTGCCAAACGCCAAATTTGCCATGCGCCAAATGTGCCAAACGCCAAATTTGCCTTGCGCCAAATTCGCCAAATGCGCCAAACGCCAAATTTGCCAAACGCCAAATGCGCCAAACGCCAAATTTGCCAAACGCCAA
>LN483411.1:474534-554219 GCA_900002565.1 Culicoides sonorensis
GCAATTGCCAAGGGCCAAAACCCAAAATTGCCGCGCCAAACGCCAAATTTGCCAAACGCCAAATTTGCCAAATGCGCCAAATGTGCCAAATTTGCCAAACGTCAATTGCGCCAAATTTGCCAAGGGCCAAATTTGACAAACGCCAATTACGCCAAATTTGCCAACTGCCAAATGCGCCAAATTTGCCATGCGCCAAATGTGCCAAGCGCCAAATTTGCCATGCGCCAAATGTGCCTAGTGCCAAATGTGCCAAACGCCAATTACGCCAAATTTGCAAAATTCGCCAAATGCGCCAATTTTGCCAAATGCGCCAATTTTGCCAAATGCGCCAAGTGCGCCAAATGGCAAATTCGCCAAATGCCAAATGTGAAATTCGCCATATGCCAAATGCGCCAAATGCCATCTGCGCCAAATGATAATTTGCCAAATGCCAAATGTGCCAAATGCCAAATGTTCAATTCGCCTAATGCCAAATGCGCCAAACATGAAATTCGCCGCATGCCAAATTCGCCAGATGCCAAATGTGCCAAAATGAAAAATGATTTTTTTTCTTGGCAAGCGACCTGACTACCCCCTGTCTCTCAAATTCTCTATCTTTTTATACTTAATTGTAATCAGAATGAATTTTTATCTCTCTATGCTTTTCATACAGAAATGCGGAGCTGCGAAGCAGCGGAGCATTTGTAATCAGAATGTTTAAAAAAAAATATTTCATTAAACTTAAAATATTTTGATGTCAAATGCTCCGCTGCTTCGCAGCTCCGCATTTCTGTATGAAAAGCATAGAGACATAAAAAATCATTTTGAGTATAAAAGGATAGAGAGATAAAAACATTCTGCTTACAAATGCTCCGCTGCTTCGCAGCTCCGCATTTCTGTATGAAAAACTTTGAAGAAATTATATAAAAAATGCATTTAATTTCCCATGTTGACATGCATGTTAACATAGACATACATGGTTTTTCACATGTAGCATATTGAGAACACTATTATAATTTTTTTTCCCATATAAAAATTAATTCAATAAATACAGAAATTACCCTTAATATTTATAAATGTTCAAATCCTCTCAAAAACAGATTATCAATGATAGTGATATAAATCAGTGACACTGTGTAAATCAGTTTTTATCTTATGTTTTAACATACAATAGAGGAAAATGGGTTTCCAAAAAAAATAATTAAAAGTTAACACATTGTTAACTCACTAACTTTACAATTATTTTTTTCAATTAAATACCATTTCGTTACTATTTCCTAACATTTCTATTGAGTAGGATTCATTAACTATTTATTAATGGTATCAACAATTTTCCATTTAAAATCCTAATGAAAAATTTTCCTAAATATTGTAAGTTAAAATTTTCAGCATTTCTTAACTTACATTCAAAATAAATTTTATATGGTAGAAAAGCAAAAATCAGTAAGTCATCAACTTTTTTCAATGGATTGAAGGTATCATTAATAATTATCATATTTGGTGAAAAATACAATGAATATATAGTGAGTTCATTTAAAGTTTGCTCATACGATCTTTAACGACTTTCTACAACTCTTTAATATTTCTCGCGATTTTCTACGATTCTTTAATATTCCTTATACTCCCGTATACTCACGATTGAATGAGCAATTATTTATGAGACGGTAACTATTCATGCATACTTGGATATTGGACAAAATATATGTTTATAAAAATTATATTATTCACTATAAAAAGTGTTATAAATAGTAAATTATCGTAGAAAATCGCAAGAAACTGTAGAAATTCGATAAAGATCTTAAAAAATCGTAAGAAATTGTTATAAAATATTAAAAAGTCGTAAGTAATCGCGATTTCAAATTTGAATTTTTGGATATTAAAGAATCGTAAAAAAGCGTAGAGAATCGTACAGGCAAACTTTAAATGAACGCACTGTATATTACTAATGTAAGCAAAAGTTGAATAATTGGTAAAAAAACAATGTACCAACCAATATAGATTTATCGAAATACAGGAAAAATACTCTAATTGGACAAGGTTATTAAGTGTTCCTACCTGAGAATTGATATTAGCTTGTATATCACTTAAGACAATATGTCAAAATGTAAATAAAAGGTGATTAAACTGCTTTTAAGCAGTATTATAGTTATTAGAAGACATACAATTTAAGTTCAGCCGAATATTTTCAAACAAGAAAAAGTATAAGACTACAAGAAACAATTGAATTTTCTATATGTCAAATTAGAATTTTTTTTTAAAATAGTGATTTAGCCAATTAGAGTATTATAGTCTGACAAATATAAATTGAAATTTTTTCGCGTATGTACGTACAGAAAATACGTACAAAAAATTTCAATTTATATTTGTCAGACTATATCCCTGTGTGCATTAATTCCATTCAAAAATTATTTCTATTTTCTTTCCAATAGTTTATCATTCGATCCAACATTACGAGTTACATTTTGGTCTTGCACTATCGGTGGCACAGTTCATTGGGTTGGTTCTAACGCTGCTCAACAAGCTCAAATTCAAAGATTTTTTTCATTAAGTACATTGCGAAAAGCCCGAGTTGCTTTATGGATCTTCATAATTGCATCAATTATAATAAAGATAATATGTGTTTACAATGGACTACTTTTGTATGCCACTTACCATGATTGTGACCCACTTACAACAAAACTAGCCAAAGCAAAAGATCAATTAATGCCATTACTAGTAATGCGAGTGTTAGGTGATTATCCTGGATTACCAGGATTATTTATTTCCGGAATATTTAGTGCTGCTTTAAGTTCATTGTCGACCGGATTGAATTCATTGGCTGCTGTAACACTTGAAGATTTTATCAAACCATTTTTTCCAAATTTATCCGAAGCAACTACGGCAAAAATAATGAGATTTTCTGTTGTAATTTATGGAATTATTTCAATTTCAATGGTTTTTATTGTTGAAAAGCTTGGGGCGGTATTGCAACTTTCAGCTAGTTTAAGTGGTATGTCAATGGGACCTCTTTTAGGTATTTTTACTTTAGGTTTGTTTTTCCCATGGATTAATAGCAAGGTATGTTTCTTAAGCTAAAAAATAAAATCTTGATTTTATTTTCATTTTAGAGTGCATTAACTGGAGGAATTTCTTCATTTCTTATAATGGGTTTTGTTTGCTTTAGAGCTCAATCCGAAATTGCAAAAGGATATATTGATCCCTCAGCTAAGCCAACATCTATCGATGGATGTGACTACAGCTTTGCTAATTCATCTTTATTGATGAGTATGACAACATTGCAACCTAAAACAATAACCAATACCAGTTCGAGTAATCAACTATCATTTTATTATTATTCATTATTTGGAACTACTCTTACAGTTTTGATAGCAAATTTATCGGTGTTGGTTTTTGGAGTCAAAAAAATAAATGAAGTGAAATCTGAACTGATTGCGCCGTTTTTAAGAAAGTACTTTTATAAAAATTTAAGTGACAGTATTGAAATGGACGTTAAAATATATAAATTTAAGGATATTGAACAACGTAAATAAAAGTAATATAAAAACATGTGAATTTTTTTAGACTGGCATCGTTTTATTCTCCTCTAAACTTTTATAGTGTTCAGTTAATACTTTTAACCAGTTGTACTACTTCGTAAGATCCCCAGAGTATTTTACATTTTTCCTGTAACAGGAATACATTTAGATTCTGAAAATTTTGAGAATCTCCATTCAGAACAAACATTTTATTTGTATCAAATGACAAACAATAAATAAACCAAATTCTATCTCTTGTTTTTTCATCACTTATTTGAAAAATAAAACATATTCAGCTCAAGTTAATTTTTTATTTATTAGAGGAAAAAACATTTTTAAAATAAAATTTTCTTAATTTTTTTTCGTTGTTCTTGTTTTTTTTATTTCAGTATTTAGAACGCCGATTTGATAAAAGAATTAGGCTGTTTGGATCTATTTCCTATCTTTTAACATCGGTATGTACGCTAATATTTTATCGATAATATTTAATATTTACGCGCGCTTTATGCATGGTATAACTCCTTATAATTTATGTATGTGTAGAGATAGCGGAAAAATTATAACGCGCTCTGTACGTAAATTATAAGGAATTATACCATGCATAAAGTACTAGTTAATCTTTTAATTTTAGATAATATGGATACCTATTGTAATGTAAGTATTTGAAAATACAGTTAATTTATAATAAAAATTATTACTTTCCTAGTTACGTGCCATCGCTTGCATTTGCTCAAGGTAAGTTGTGATGTTATTATCTATTTTATTTACCTATTTTATTTTTATTTACCAAAAAAAGGTATCTTCTCTTAATCACTCAACATAAAACAATTGAAATAAGGCAATTCATTTAATTGGAATTGAAATTGAAAAATTGAAATTTTTGACAGAAACAGTTATGTAGGTGTATACGTGAGAACTGTCAAAAATTCTTTCAACAGTAAATTTCAATTTCAACAAGAAATTTCTGGTTGAAATAATTCAATTTTAAATTGAATTGGTGAAATATTGACAGTACAGTTGTCATTTTATTTTTTTGCCTGCGCGGGATTTAAAACTGCTAGATTTTTATAAAAAATGCCTTTTTTTCTCCCGACTTTACTCAAAATATTCTTTTTAAAATGATTTTTACTCTTGATTTTCAATAGGGCGTTCATAAAATAATTGTTGAAATTCCTATTTTTCAATTTCAATTCCAATTAAATGAATCCCCTTAATGTATTTTAATTCTTACAGTTACAGGAATCAATATCCATTTTACTAGTCCCATCATATGTGCAGTTTGCATATTTTACACTTGTGTAGGAGGCTTAAAAGCGGTGGTTTGGACGGTAATTATTAATATTTATAATACAAATAAATCAAATAACTTCAATAAGTATTATGTAGGATGTAGTTCAAGGTATTGTAATGCTGGCCAGCATGATAGTAGTCGCAGTGAAAGCTACTTTACAAGTAGGAGGATTTGATGTTGTAATCCAACGAAATTATGAAAGTGGCCGAATCGAATCGCCTATTTGGGACTTAGATCCAACTTTACGACAAAGTTTTTGGTCGACTGTTATTGGTGGATTCATATATTGGAACAGTGTTAATGGATGTAATCAATCAATGGTGCAGAGATATCTTTCTCTTCCAACTTTAACAGCAGCTAGGAAAGCTGTATGGATTTTCGTTGTCGGTATTATAATAATTTTATCATTTTGTTGTTACAATGGGCTGCTTATTTATGCTATTTATCATGATTGTGATCCATTAAAAACGGGTCTTGCTAAGCAAAAAGATCAACTAGTTCCACTGTTGGTTATGAATGTTTTAGGAGAATATCCAGGTCTTACTGGATGTTTTGTAGCTGGTGTATTCAGTGCGGCACTAAGTTCTTTATCAACGGGACTTAATTCATTAGCAGCTGTAGCTTTAGAAGATTTTATCAAACCTCTGTACAAAAACAAATTAAGTGAAAAGTCCACAGCTTATATAATGAGATTCACAGTTGTTTTCTTCGGACTACTAGCAACTGCTTTGGTATTTGTTGTTGAACATCTAGGTCAGGTACTCCAACTTTCAATAAGTTTCTCAGGGGCTACTTTAGGTCCCCTTTTGGCAATTTATCTTATTGGTCTATTTTTACCGACAATAAGAGCAACAAATACATTAATTGGTGCTTCATTGGGTTTAATTGCTGCTATTTGGGTGGTTTTTAAAGCTCAAGCCGATATAGCAAACAATGTACTTATTTTTCCTTCAAAACCAACTTCAACCGAAGGTTGTACTTATTCTTTTTCAGTTCAAAACTATACATTCACGAAAAATGAAACTGATGTTAATCATTTTTTTACTGATGTAAATAAACCTTTGCATCACATGTCTTATCTTTATTACACATTATTTGGCGCACTAGTTACAATAATTATTGCTTACATATCTGGATTTGTTATAAAAACACAAGATAAAAATGAAGTCGATATAATACTACTTGCGCCTTTTATCCGTAAATATGTGGAAAAACCTATTAATAAAAACATTGTTTTAAGTCATTTTATAACAACTTCTGATAATACGTGTACAACCTACAAATTTGATCAAGAAAAAAATTTAAAACCATAAAAAATGAATACGAAGAGAATATAATATAATGTAAAGTCCAGCTCTGTCTGCTATCAATCAAAATCTGCTCAAATTAAACGGTAGACAGTTCAAGACCCTGTCAATTTATTTAAAAATATAACAATTTAATTTAAAAGGTTACATTAAAATGAACTTAATGAACAATTTTTGAAAACACATTTTTACAATTATCACATCAACTTTATTGTTTAAGAATGTAAAAAATAAATAAATATCATAAAACAATGACTAGCATTTTAATTTTGTGTAAATTGTTATACATCATTTAAAGTTATTACATTTTTTGGTCTTTCAATTATTACGACTCTTGTTGTACGCATACATGACCGTTTTGTTATAGTTAGTGATGTTGTCAGAGTACGCATAGAATCACAACTGTTATTCAATCTTGTTCCTCGCCCAGGTCCCAAATATTGTGTTACACCACCATTTGAATTTATAGACTCCTGCTCATGGCATCTACAGAACGAAAATAGCCATCGGCAAAATGAAAAACGCCTAGAATTAAAATTTACAAAAAAATATAATACAGTAAACTTCCGCGATTTTAAAGGTCATTTGGGAATTCTTAACGAAATCTCAAAATTTTGTGATCTAAACTTCATCCCTGACAGCAACCCAACGGAATTTGACTTCAAAAAATCTTTCGACATCGTAATACCTACGCGTTAAGACTGGTTAAAAGGAAAAGTCAGGTTGGAAGAAGATGCTGTCATCTATTACACAGATGGCTCTAGGAAAGATGAAGCGGTTGGTATTGGTATATGGGGTCCATCCTCCAAATAATCCAAATCCCGTTTTTCAAGCTGAAATGCATGCAATAGAAGTATGCACACATAAATGTTGGAGAAGAGGTGACTTGAGAGGTAAACCAGTCTACATTATCTCCGACAGCATGTCATCGCTACAAGCGTTGAACTTACCAATCATTTCATCTGGATTGGTGAAAACATGCTTAAAATCCCTCAACAAACTGGCAAGACATCACCGGAAGTTCACATGATGTGGGTACCAGGTCATGAAGGGATCGAAGGTATTGAAATGGCGGATGAACTGGCAAGGAAGGGAGCTGAAGGGAAATTTACTGGCCCTGAGCCCTTTAGCGGAGTAAGTGTGAGCCATTTCAAAAAACTCATCTCGGAATGGGTGGAAAAACAGATGAAATTATACCACAAAGGTATTCCAGCATCTTCACAATCCAAATAGTTTGTGAACTGTTCAAAGAAAAGATCGGAAATGATCTTACAATTGGACAAAAAAGACATCAGGAAACTGACGGGTCGCTTAACAGGACACTGCCTCCTGCGCAGTCATTTTAAAAGGATAGGAAGAAGTGATTCAAGCACCTGTAGGCTCTGCCTAGAAGAGGATGAAACATCAAAACACATCATCTGTCAGTGAGAAGCTACTTTAGGGAGGGCTTTCCATCTCCTTTAACTGTAGTTAACACAGATCCAAAAGTAATCTTAAAATTTTTTGATGAACTGGATGTATTGATGGAAAATTAAGATCCCTTCGAAAGGAGAAGCACGAAAGATCTTATAGGTCGAAGTGCGAGCACTGAGCCTCAGTGTACTCCACTTAGAAAAAAAAACTACTGCTAGTATGAAATTGGAAAAACAGACAAACTAAGCAAATGTCCCGGTAAGTGAAGTCACTAAAGAAAAAGTTAGAAGCCCTTATAACTGAAAGAATTCATTGTTTAGTTTATTCATTCAAAAAAAAATTGGTTTTTTTTTAAATATTTTTGTTTTTGACATTTATGACGTTTTCATATAATTTAGGGTTTCAAATTGGTTTGGGACAGAACAGTTTTAGGACGCATCAAGAGTTTTCTTTAATTCATCAGTGAAAATTAATATATTTTTATAAAACAAAAAGTGTGACAGATGATTCAGAATCTGCACTGCATAACTAAATAGATTTTTTTGATATTTATGTGAAAAAATATACTTTATTCTTTAAAAGAAAAAAATAGTGTTCACTTCTCTACATCATAATAAGAAAATGGCTGTTCTTCGTTATTTTCAACTTAAATAAATAAAAGCATTTTTGACGGTTAGACTCTTAACTTTAGATTTGATATAATATTTTGTAATTAAATCATATTTTTTATAACAAAATAAGTAAATCAAAAATCCATTGAAAATCCCTATTGAGAGACGCACAAATATTAATTGCGTGGACAATATTTTATCGTATGTGTATAGATACAAAAAACATATGTTTTTGAACAGAACATTTTGTTGTGTGTCGAATATGGCCGGACAATAAATTTGATTGTGTTTATGTGATGAAAAATGGCAAATTTATAAATTCAAAAATATCAAGGAAAATTAAGATTTTATAAAATATTATTAATTGTAATCAAAAGTAAACATATTCAAATTACAAATTAGATTGATGAAAATAATATTAATTCGATTAAATATGTATTTAAATTGACTGTCCCAAAACTAATTTACTGTCCTAGTCAATAGATTAATTGTCCAATAACTATTAAATCACATGAATTTTTAAATCCAATATTTTATCAAGTTTTGCTTATTTTTGTCGTCTATCAATTCCAGAATTTGAAAGAACAAGATCAAAATTAGTAAATACAATGATTTTTAAAACATTCTTAGCTAAATATGAATGTTTAAATATTAAGTAAAAATTCGATGATCTAACTATTGGACAATTGCTCCGAAACCCTACAATGTCATAGAAAGCAAAACCATATGAAAAAAAGTTTCAAGATTTGGATTTTATTCAAATTTTCATCGACCTAAAAAAAAAGGTTAAGGTTAAAATGTTAAAAACCTACCTAAATGTCCGACAAATCTGTGTAGAAAATAAACAATAGATCAAAGGGTTTGTTGCTGAGTTTAAAACAGAGAGGCTTTGCATAAAAGTAGCGATTGCTATGTTTGTTTGTGTTTTTGGAATTTTTCCAAATACTTGCAGCAAATCAAAGACGATGTACGGTGACCAGCATATAACAAATACTTGAAAAAAAATTGATGTTAGATTATCCATTTTACTGTCGATTTCAAACACCATAATAATACAAGTTGTTTGAAACCGACATAATAGTTTCATAATTTTTATTGGATTGCTTAAATAAAAAGAAGTCAGAAATAAGTAAATAATGAATGAAACGATAAAACAATGAGTGAATGAAATAACAAAATAAAATAAATATACTTGAGACTCAAAAAAAGTGATATCATACATTATTAAATTGCTCACATATATCTGGTAAATTTACCTATTACGATAACTATAGTCATTTTAACGGTTTTAATTTTTGCACGAGGAATAATTCCTCTAGAGCTAGCTCGTCTACTACCGATATCAATAACATTACTGTTTCTCATTTGATCTGAGAATAAAACTCATGAAAATTTAATGTCATAATACAAAAGTAAAGAATGTATGAACAGTCAAAATTACCTGGAGGCCTCATTATAGCCCCTTTAGCCCATATAGTTTTTACAATTATGGCATAACAAGAAGTTATAATTACAGCAGGAATAAAAAAAAGACTAGATGAAATCAAACACATGTATACTTGCCACCGCCATGCATCACCTAATTCAATCCAACACTGCGTTTGACCTAATTAAAAAAGGTTATTTTAATATTTTGCTTTGAAGAATATGAACTTAAAAAAAGTGCTTCCTTCGTTCATATTATTTTCAGATACTTTTTACATAGTGAATATGAAAGAAACATATATGTAAAAAAGACAAATTTTTAGTTTTCCTCACAGTTTGTGCAAAGATTTCACCAATAGTTAAGATTATTCGACGTTTGATTACCTTGTATAATTTTTTCTTCATATAAAAAAATCATTGGTATTGAAAAACATATGCTAAAAGCCCAAGCTGCAGCAACCAATCTTTTGGCTCTTGTCCCTAAGTAGTAAAAAAACCATTAAAATAATTTTAATAAATTATTAAATTAAATAATAAATTTTAATGTTTTTTATAAAGGTCAAATCCATATGCGTGAAAAACATTGTTTACGTTTTTATTTATACGCTCATAGTAGAAGGCCCTATTGGTCTTCACCACGAAAATACGATGGAACATATACTTTTCCCATGAGTTCCATCGCCAATTTTTTTATAAAATGAAAGCTCTATTTCCTATCTATATAATACAATATCTATCAATACATCATTTTGATGGGTGACATACAGAAATATGAGAATATGCCTGACAAAAGTGGTCATATTTATATGCGATTTGAGTTTACTTACATTTTTGTATCTGAAGAAATAAAGGAGATATCAGGGTTTGAAGCTTAAACCTAAAATACGTCTTAATGGGTTAACTCATGGAAAAAATAAATGTACGATTGTATTTTCGTGGTAGAGACTAAAAGGGCGTATAAATAAAATCGGAAAGTATCATTTCCACATTCGGTCCCATTCATATGAATCTGACCAAAATAATGTAATCTGTACAATATATTGTGCAAAACATTATAATATGAAATAACATTTATTTTCAAAAACAAAATTAAAGAACATACATGATCCAGAAAAATTCATCGGGTGTGTTATCGCATCATATCTATCAATACTCAGTGCAACAAGTACATAAGTTGATGAATAAGTAACACACGCCTGTAAAAATCTTATTGTTTTACAAGCAATATCACCTGCTCTCCATGACACTGTTATTCTCCAGATTATATCAGTAAGCACATTAAGCAATCCAACAAGTAAATCTTTATCAAAATTTTTATGAACTTGATATCACTGTAAAACTTTTTAAAACCAACTGCGATTCTCGCACGATCAAGCTCTAAAACGGTTACAATTTTTTGACCTGTTCTTTGTTATCATCTCATAAGAGTTTATCCCGTTGATTAAATTTTTTGACAATTAATGTTATAGTTTTTTTAATTTTATTTAAGATAAAAAAGAAAGTTTAAGGGGTTTCTTGATAAAGTTCTCTTGTTTTTAAACTAATTCGTTTTTAAATGATTTTTCCGATTAAATAATATATTCCTCGTTTTTAATCTTTCATTTATATTAATTTACGATAAACATTTATTTAAACTTGAATGGTTGTTCTTTCAGCTACAAAATGACGATTTCAATGAACGGTTCGTGTGGTTATTGCAGTTAATTTTAAAATTTGGTACAACGATATTTAAACTAAATTGAATTATAATTACCTGCTATAGCTAATTGACGAATAAAATAATTCATTCTGGATTTTCTGTTTTTATTTAAAAACAATGTCGCAAGAACTGCTGAATTTCCTAAAACTATTACAAAAAATAATACCCATAATACTGTAAACTGTTCAGTCTGAAAAGAAAACAAGCAATGAATCGATATGATAATTAAAATTTTCAGGTTAAGTATTATTTCTAAGAAAATTATACCAAAAATATAAAAAAAAAACAAAATTTTTCTTAACACTTGGAGCACAAAATCGAGCTAAATTTTGTTATATTTTTAGTAGATAATTTTGCAAAAGAAAAAAATGAAATCTAACTTTTGGAAAGGTTTACTCAGGCTCATCCATGATCAGTCTTCATTATTTCCTTAATTTATTAAATATCAAATAAGAATCATCAAAGGCATATTAAATGCAAACTTAATAAACATACAGCCTGGGTGGCTTTTCACCCTAAGACCAACAATATTATATTTTTTAAAAAACATCCAAGGGTTAAGTAAGTTGTTTACTAATTATCGTGTCTGAAAATTTCAAGTCATACTTGGTGACGTTGAGAGAGATGCTATACGACATCATATGGTAGCACTTATTTTTTTAATAATTGGAATACAGTTTCGCAGCAAAATATTTGATCGTAGCTACATGCATCTAATTTTTTTCACTTCAAATGCCTTTACTTTCTGCTTTGAGCCTGTTTTATCTGTATTGACATTTTTGGAGAAACATTTTTTGTCGAACTTAAATCAAAATTATATAATTGAAATACAAGAATATTTTATTTTTAAATCACACAAAAAAATACAAAGAGATGTATTAATACATTGATTGACAAAAAATCCAAATGCTAAGAAACTTGATAAGTTTTTGTGGAATAATAATTATATGTTATATTCCCATTGATTTGATACTGTTTTTTTTGGTATGAATAGGGTAAAATACCCAATACCCGGCCAGTTAAGAAATTTTCATTTTCATTTAGAGATTTAAAGTAGATCGTGGATACTTAATTTTTTTATTTATGGATTTAATAAAACTTGAAAAGCATTTTAATCAATAACTTAACAAATTTTTTGATATTTTAAAGAAAAAGTTAATTTTATGAACAATCAAAATAAATGTACTTAAATCACTAATAACCGGCCATCAACTTTAAAAACCGGCCATTTTAGTTTTAATACCCGGCCATCAATTTTGATTTTATTTTAAATGAAAAATAGCTATTTATTGAATAAAGTTTTGTTTTTCTTTGCAATTTTATAATTTTTTTGTGATATTTTAGCGAAAATGTCATTAATATTGGTTAATTAAGAGCAAATAAAAAAATGTTGTTCCATAAGAATTTGACAGCCAGAGTGCACAAAATTTAGAAATCCTTCACTTGTTCAAAGTTGTTTATATTAGAGTTTATCGAGATTTTTAAAGTGAAAATGTCTTTATTTTAGTTTTTATATTTGATTGCAACGTTTTGAATACATTTTACAATATTTGAAGCAACAATTTTCGTGCTTTCCTCTTACAAAGTTATGGCCGGGTTATGGAAATTTTTAAATTTTTTGTTTGAATTAACGGCCACTCAATTAAAGTATTAAAAATAATCAAACAGATAAATTTATGGCGATAATTCACAAACTTAATTGTTTTTCTGTGTAATTGAAATAAAAAAAAAAAAATAAAATTGAAAGATTTCATAAAAAAATTAAAATAAACAAATTTGACTCCCTTATATTTTTTATAAGTAACTGTCAACTTTCTAGATTCCCGCCATTTAATATTTTTTAATTTGATATTTAGTTAATAAAAACTATATAAATGTTATTTTTAACAATTAAAATTCAAAGATAAAACATTGAACTTTAAAATTAATAACTTTATTTGTGAAATAAAGCTTAAGTATTCTCATATTTTACATTTCATAATTGATATGGCCGGTTATTGGAACTAGGCCGGCATTCCACGTTTTACCCTATATTGAATTATAACCAATTAAAAATCAGATACAAATCAAACAATATCTTTTAGTGAATGAATTGAAAAATACGTAGCATTCAAAAAGTGAGAAATTCTAACACTGGTTAGTTTTATAAAGTGCATTTTCATGGGTGTCTTCAGCAAAGTTGTAGTTTATTATGAGAGGATTTCGGCAAATTTGTGAAACATTTTTGAATTTCGGTGAAAAACCAATCCGTCAATTTACTACATATACTGACATATCCATTTGGTAGTAATGACTTATCAATTTACTGATACTCTCATAACAAAAAAACCCTCGACTAAGAGACAGTGGATAAACCGTCTGTAAAAGTGCTTAAAAACGTAACATTATCGAAATTAAGACTTCATTTAATGAAAAATGTATGGTTAAAACCTCTAACTAGTGTTGATTTGAAACCTAAATACCATTTGCTTAGCATTTTTGTAATCTACTATTTTTTAAATTGTAGGAATTTAAGGTTATAAAGATGCAATACTTGTTCCAAACGCTATAAAATTTTACGTTTTCAAATTAATTCTAATTCATGATTTTACTTTAGTTTATTCATTATATTTACAAAATGATTGACACAAGCAAAACTTGATATAGTATTATGTATTATATATAAGATAATTTATATCAGTACCATTGAATATTTAAGTATGAACGGTAAATTTGATACATATTTGATTTAAAAGTAAATATTTTAAGTTTTAAAGTGATGGAATTTCGCACTGACGTGCTAATAGATATTGACTGTTATTAAAACAACAGAACAACCAACATACATTTTAAGTTTTTTTCTGAAATTTGGTTTTCTACAATTAAAAAAAAATAATATGCTTCAAAAGAAAAAACTAGGGTTGATTGCTGACTATCGTTACCTTAAAAACATCTTTCACCTTGAAAAAATTCCTTTCCATTTTAAATTTAAACTTCTAAACATAAAAAAAAATGAAAAAACGTGATCGTGAACGATATACACGAGCGCATTTCTATGTAAAGAATTCGCCAATAGGGTAAGTCCGCCTTTTTGTTTCAGTTGACCATTATGGGTTAATGCGCCATTTTGGGTTAGTCGGCCATTTTGACTTAATCCGCCATTTTGGTTTAATCCGCCATTTTGGGTTAGTCGACCATTTTGAATCAGTCGGCCATTTTGAAAAAAGTCCACCATTCTGATTTTTTAAAAACTGCACACATTTTGGGAACAGCGCACTTTTTAGGAACTGTGCACTTTTTAGGAACTGCGCACATTTTGAGAGCTGCGCACTTTTTGCGAACTGTGCACTTTTTTAAAACTGCATTTTTCAATGATTGGCGACATTTTTTCAATGATAGAGCATATTTTAAGCTACAACTTTTTTGAAGTGACCAAGTCGATGTTTCATTAATTTAGAGCCCAAAAATGGCACAATACGCAATTTTGAGCTCATTTTACGGTTTTTTTTTACTCAACTTACTTTACTTTTATACATATTGAGGCCAAAAATGGCAAAATAAAGAGATCTGAAATGATTTAAGGGTTTATAAGCCATATTCATATTTTCGTTAATTGTAGATAAAACTGACGTGACAACGGTGTAGAGAATATCTTAATAGAGCTAATTTGTTATGTTTGTTTTAAAGTTATGGGAAAATTTAATCACTTTAACCTAAAACTTATGGAAAAATGATTTTTTACTCAAAAACCGAAATACGAGCTCTTAAATGAGTAGTTTGCTATTTTTGGCCTCCTATTTAATGATATTGAAAATGATTTGGTCAGTTCAGCAAAGTTGCAGCTTAAAATGTTCTCTACAACTTTTCTTCAGATCACTTTAACCTAAAACTCATAAAAATATTAGGGGCCTGGCCAGACCCCGTCGCTGAAAGAAAGGTGTTTTTTTTTTAACCCTCCAAAACACCTAGTTCAAAAGGTTTCTCTCTGGTTTCTATTTTAAAAATTGATAGAAAACAAAATTTTAGGAAGCTACCTCGAATTTGAAGTCGCTAGCTCAATTAGAACATAATACAATAATTATTCAAAATTGAAATGTGCCTGGCCAGACCCTGTCTCTGAATCGAGGGTTAAAGAAATGTTCTTCATGCTTGATTTTAAGTGTTAGGAATCTTCAATCATAATTAATAATTATAATTATGAGTGCCGTGTTAAAAATTAATGAAAATGTTGTTACTGATTAGAACAATGTACAAGTTTCAGATTCTAATTTTCTCGCTTGTTTTATGATTTTTAGTTCACTTTTCGATAACTTGTCTTTTTGAATTTGATAAACTTCAGAAGAAAAGAGAATTTCATTAGGTTTTGGAGTGTGATTTTTTTATTTTAGTTAAAATTATTTAAACTACAGGATAGGTGGTTATGAACGGTAGATGGTTCCACATCCCCAACATAAATTTTAATTGTGATTCTGTAACATCACCACATAATTAAATTATATTTGTTGCATTGTCAACTATTGCCAAGCATTTCTTTGAAAATTATAAACTTACCTCATAAAAATAAAATGAATTTATTTCTTCTATGTGGCTTATATTTGTCTCTACATTAAAAATTTTGTTGTCTGGATACAATGATGATGTAGGCACAACATTTTCCTTTAAAAAAATTTTACTGATGGTCTGTTCCACATCAATCGTACTGAGTGTGGAAATCATAGTCTCCTATTTTATTTATACGCTCATAGTAGAAAGCCCTATTGGTCTCCATCACAAAAATACCATGGTATATATACTTTTCCCATGGGTTAACCCATTAAGACGTATTTTATGTTTTAGCTTGAAACTCTGATATCTACCTTAAGTGAAAAATTGAGACAAAATATGAAAAATTAGATTTTATTCAGAATTATTTTTTTTTTAAATAATTAATCTTAGATATTTTTTTTTGAAAATATTATAGATTTTTCCTATCTGAATATGAATTAACTGAATTATAAGGAAATTTTTAACTTTTATATGGTGAATATACGTAAAATTTAAATATAACCACTTTTGTGAGGCTTTTTTCTCATATTTCTCTATGTCCTCCATCAAAATGATGTATGGAGCAAATATAGATAGGAAATAGAGCTATCATTTTATAAAAAATTTGACGATGGAGAAGACCGGGTTAACCCATTAATTCCCGATGAAAAACTAATTTTGCCGATTTTTCCGACATTTTCCACCAAAGTGGGAAAAATTTTCTTCTACAAGTTGTAGGTCTTCTCGAGCTGATGCCAGTATAATAACGTCTCTGTATCTCAAGAAATAAAGGAGATATTAGGGTTTGAAGCTAAAACGTAAATTACGTCTTAATGGGTGAACCCATGGGAAAAGTATATATATCATGGTATTTTTGTGAAGGAGACTAATAGGGCTTTCTACTATGAGCATATAAATAAAATCGGAGACTATGATTTCCACACTCAGTACGATTGATGTGGAACGGACCTGATATTGATAAATATTTTTATCCAGCTATCTTACCTCTGATAAGTCTAAATTTTTGTTAACACTGTTGTTTGTTAAAACGTCTGAATTGTTTGTCATTGATATATAAAAGGGTATATTGCTTTCATCGTCTAAAAAGTACATTTTTCTAAAACTTGCATTGTTATAACAAACAATGCTGCAAACCATGCCTAGTTGAACCTATTAACCGGTATCCATTATTTATTTTTGTTAAAGTCCATTAGACCAAAACAAATTAAACATTTTACTGAAAACATACAATAAATAACAAAACAATTAATCAGTCAAACATCGCAAAAAAACCTCAGAAAGATGATTAGTCTGTTCCAATTTCGTCACAGTCGGCTAAAAATATTAAGAAGGAGAAGGGATGAATAATAATAATTCAATAATGGAGAAAAAAATTTTTTAAAAAAAATTTGTTTAATGTCATCAAAAATTTTTTTCATGTGAAAAATATTTTAATGTTTATTAAAAAAAAATAAAATCAAACAAATTAAGTAAGTTTCGGATTCTCTGCATATTTAAATTAATAAAATGTTAAGTAAAATTGTTTTTAAAATTTAAGATCGTTAAATATCTTCTAGGCATTCAATGATTTTCTTTATTTTATTACTATCATTCCTTTTTCTCTTTTGTGAAATAAAGAAGTAGGAGGAGACGGGAGAAAAAAAAGAATATTGAAAGAAAGGAATTAATTTTGATGCATTCCATGACATATTATTCAAGAGTTATGAGTTAATGAGTACGGTTAAATTGAATAAAATAAAGACGTCATGATGCGTCATATAATATAATAATAAGTTTTAAACTTGTTTACAAATTTTATGAATTGTATATGACATTTGTAAAGGCTTCTTCTTCCATATTTTATTGCATATTGTCTTTCTTTTGAAAATTGAGAAACTGAAATTTTGAAATGTCAAATAAAAAGTAAACCACCGTCCTGTTAGTGATGTTAAAAATAAGTACCGGGCATACCGGTTTTTAAATTCTATGAAAAAATCGTCCCATGTACCGGTTAATTGCAAATTATCCGAATTTGCCATCACTATATCAAATTGATAGTTCCGCGCTAAATTTATATTTATTTTCATAAAATTACAATTTCATTAAAAAAATTATATATAACGTCTGTGCAAGCAATTTTTTAATTAATTATATGAAATTTTTAGAAGTACAGAACTTGAAAATAGTTTTTATTTTGTTGTGTTTATTTTTGGTTTGGCTAACTGTCAAACGGTGGTTTGCTTATCGACGGTCGTTCGAATTTACTCAGTTGCAAGAACCACCGTTAATACAATAAAATTTCTTACCAATTTAATCTCAAAATTAATGATTCGTAACACATTCTCATGAGCTCCTACTTCTAGCTAAAAAAATATGATTCGAGAATTTTGGATCATTCTATATGGTAAGATACTAAGTTTTTTTTATTAATTCAATGTAAAATTTTAGTTAAAATTGAATAAAAAATAACTTTTTTAAACGAAACATCAAAATATTTAGACTTTAACAATAAAATATTAAATTTTTCATTCACATTACATTTCAATACATTTAGAAAATTGAAGAAATTCCGTAAAAGATTGCAAATATTTTGAAAATATTGAATTTGCATAATATATGAATAAATGTAAATATTTTAATCGGAAAATTTTAATACATTTTTTCTTACGAAATGCACTAAAAAAAACGAATCAGTAAATTTAAAATTTTATCAGTTAAAAATTCCATCAGAATTTAGTAATACATTATACAAAAAATTAATGTTTCATAAACAAATAACTGCTAGCCACTATGGGTGTAGAATTATTATATTTCAGTCAAAGATCTTCTTTTTGTGTCTTTTTATTATTTTTAGTATCACACAAAGAACAACCCCGAAAAGAAATAGGATTTCATCAAAATTTTCATCCATTTTAAGCACAATTTTTTTTACATTTTGTATGAAAAAAATGAAACTGGGAAAATTAAGTTGTAAATGACATCATAAATATCAAATAAAAAGCATAAAAATAAAATAAGAGCACTAATGCACATGAACAAAACACAAGTATTGTATTAGAACTAAACAAATCTCTGTCTTATTAAATGATATAACAAAATATGGCTCTTGGCATAGTAATAGATAAAATTCTTTGTATTTACTTTTTGTTTCAGTGTTTTTTAAACGCAAATAAAAATTTTTTTATATATTGAATCGATTTATTGTGAAAGAGTAATTGCAATAAGACTTATAAAAAATATTTATTTTGCTTCGAACTTTATATTTAAAATTTCAAAGAATATAAAGAACATCATTTTAAGAATAATAAACTTACCACAAAATATAAAAAATCACAAAAAACTTGTTGCTTCATATAGCTGAAATGTCAATATGACTAAAATTTACTTTTCGATCGCCACTACATGGCTGACTACTGATCCAGCATATGTAAAACTTATTTTATTTCGCTACTTTTAATTAATTCATGTTATTTGTAATACAATTGATTTAAAAAATTAAAGTTTACATTTTTAACATCATTCGAAAACATTTTAACACTATTTTGAATGACATTCTTATTCAGTTAATTACCTCACTAAAAAGAAGAATTTAACTTAGAATTTTATTTCATTATATAATATCAATGTAGTCACTAAAAGAGCCATCCAATGAACAAGACTACAAAATAAACATGATAAAATATATTTTAAACCTAATTCTTGAAGTGTAATCAAATACCATAAAATTTAATAAAAAGCATACATGATTTGTTTGAGATATTCTTAGGTTTAATATTCTTGTACAATGCGTCTAACAAAAATTGATTTCACTTTAACATATTATTCATTGTTTTTGATAAGCTTAATGAATTCAATCTTTCATCAATGTTTTAATGACATTTAATACTTTTTTTGGCAATCGTGTAATTTTCTATACTTTTTTTATAAGCATACATTTAACGATAAATTTTTTTGCGCCGCGTCAGTGAATGACTTTTCACGTCTTTAGAATTCAAGATTGGTAATACAACTGACGCTCTTCGATGGAAATGTTACTGTATAGGAAGCTGTTTCAATCGTTTGCAATAGACGTTGTTTGAACTGTGCATATTTTATATAGCATCGATGCCTGCCTTCTTTTTTTATTGCAAAACATTTTGTTTATTTGAACTCCCTGCGCAAGTGTTTTATATTGTCCAAGATATGTGTATTCTGTAAAATCTTTCTCACATTTTTTTCACTCTTAGTATGTAATATTTCGTATAGTTTTTGATTTTGTATTCATATGTATGATTATTATTATTATTATTATAATACATCTGAATTTGCTATTCAAAGTATGCCGCCAAAGATCTTGCAAGAGAATTTATAAATAATTCGTACATATTGAAATTGAGAGTGTAAAAACGTTTCCATTAATAAGGAACAACATTTTTCTTTGAATATGTGAAGAAAATTTTCTCATCTGTAGAAAACTTTTAAATGGTTACAATGAACCGATGACGTATAATAAAATGATTGTTGATTTACTTTTTTTTATCTATACTTTTGAATCATTTTCATACCAGAGCAAATGCAAAATGAAACATTTGAAAAGAATAGAAAGTTAATTGAGCTTAACAGATATAATTCACTTTAATATGACTTTTAACTTGCTAAGAATGATTGCTTCAAATAAATATTTTGTAGTTTTTTATACTAAAAATGTTATTCTTTTAATTTAATAGTGTGGCATTCCATTTTAAAATGATTACCAATCACACTTACCAATCTGAGTGCACAGGCTTATGGTCCTTGAATAAACTTTTGTTCTATAATTTTTTTTGTACTATCCTAGAAACCGAAATACAAGGGTTTCCATTTTATTTAATTCTTGAACAAAAAATCATTGTTCTGTATGAAGTAGGTGTAATGTTTAATGAATAATAATAATTTTCATATACCATTTTACATGTTTTCTTACAACAAAATTGATTTTTCATCAAAAAACATCAACAAATCTGGAAAAAAAAATTTTTACAAGGATAAAACTACTCATTTTTATATTTAATACATCAAGATTTTGTGCATTTTTGTTTTGAAGAATTTTTTTGTATTAAAACATGTAAAATGGTATATGAAAAGTTTATTCTCCAAACGATTATCTATAACTTTCAAGAATAAACATTACACCTTTTTCATACAGAACAATGATTTTTTGTGCATTTTTGTGTTCAAGAATAAAAAAATGGAAACCCTTGTATTTCGGTTTCTAGGATAAATACAAAAAAATTTATAGAACAAAAGTTTCTTTTTTTTTTGATGGACCATAAGCCTGAGCACTGAGACTGGTAAGTGTGATCGGCACTCATTTTAGAATGGAATGCCACATGTTCATCATATTGATCAGCTTAAACAAAAACAATTATCATCTTTTTTATCGTAAAATTAAATGGCAGAGAATTTGGCTGGTGTATCACAAAGTAATGATAATTGACTCATAGAACAGTTAAAACGGCATTCAGTGTTCACAATTCTCGCGTTTTCAAGTATTTCAGCTATATTCAATATTATTTCTAATTATAAAATTAAACAAATTCAACAGTTAATAGTTTTACCGTTAAAATAATATTATAACTTACTGGTTCAACAAAAGAACATATACTTATCATAGCATTTCGGGAAAGAGTTTCAAGGTATAAGAAAGCAAAACTAAAGATCTGAATATGGTGAAAATTATTTTCATGTAAGTTTTTTTTTAAAGCTCTGGAAAGTTTGTTCACAAATAAGGCTTTTCTATACTAGTATTTGTTGTATTTTATCAAACAAATGTTTGTTAAATTTTAGGTTTTTTGCTTTTTCAATTGTATATTCTGGATACTGTGTTGATTCATTTGTAGAAAAAATCGAGGAGCATGATCATATCAGAAATATTACGAATTCTAAAAATCGGAAAGGAAAATATTTAATTTACAATTCTGGTGGAAGTATAAGGGTATGTATATTATAACTTATACATTGCAGAAGTTTTTAAAATATTGGACTATTCAAACAACCATTCAAATTTAAATAAGATTCTGCTTAAAAGTACTATAAATTCAAGTAAGACCTTGTAATACCTATAAAATATTGATCTGGTTTTTCAAAAAAACAATTTTTCTATCAATCCGTTATTTGTTATATAAAATTTAATTGTAAAACTGTTTATTGCTTTAAGCTTTCAATTAATTCAGACAAAGATTGATTTCATTTTGTTGACTTTCGGCAACAACTCAAGTTAAATTGCCGGTAGCTAATATTGAGTTTTATCTAAATAAATATTTATTTTATATTGTAGTTAACGATTTTCAGATTAAATTTATTTTCTTTAATGAAAATTAAATTAAGGTTTTATTTTTCTAGATGCTTTGTGGTTTCTTAGTACCAACATTTATACCAAAATGGCAAAATATAAACTGCTTAAACGCATGGTCAGTTGGATTCAATATGCCAGTTAAACCATCGGATTGGTATGACAAATTCAAAGGAAATATAAATTTTCAGCAATATCGTACATCAAAAAATTTAAAGTATGAGAAAAACAATGAAAAAGAAAGGTTTTATAAGTTTTTAGAAAATAAATGGGGCCACAACGGAAATGCATGTCTTTTACGTACAATATGTGAGGTAAATGAAGCTCCTATAACACATAATGGCTTGCTTGGAGAAATTGTACATACAATATTTACGTAAGTGCATATCTATCATTTGGAAAGAAAGGGTGACATAATCTCATTAATATCGTACTTATCTTTTCAGTCCATATGATAATGAACATATATCTGAGAAATATAAAATTGCAAAACGAGCTGGCCATTTGGGTGCAAATTGCATGAAAATTTATCCGGAATGTTCATATGAAAATGGATTTCTAGAAAAGTATTCTGTGTTGGGACTATTATCGCCAAATAAATAAATTTACGACGCATTTTTTTAAATTACAAATATTAAATAAAAATTCAAAAATAAAATATTTTTTTCAAATAAATGACAAAAATATGCATTTATTCAATTTATGACCCAAATTATAACAGACAAAAAAACTTGAGAAATAACATCGTTTCCGTTGAATACGACAACACATATTATGAGTATGACATTTTTATTTCGTTAAATAGCAGCTTAAAAAGAAAAAACAAAAAACAAATAATAAATAATATGTGATGTATTCATTTATCTTGTTAAAATTGCTGATTCTTCATTTTTATTTTCCAAATAATTTAAAATTTTTTCATAATTTGAACAAAATAGGTGACTTTTTTTTAATAAATTAAATAAGATTTAAATCCTTTAATGATTTATTTAAATTCTTATTTTTTAAGTAACCTGTTCGTGAATAACAAAAATATCATTTAAATATTATCGTTAAAATCATATACACTCACAACCAATAAACTAAAAACGAATATTTGTGGAAATTAAGATATGAAAATTTAAATAATACTTATTGATACATATTTTTTCAATTTATTTCGGTAGTATATCTGCAAAAAAATTGAAAGTATGCAGTATTATAATGATTAAATTAAAAAAAAAAAATCAGATATGTTTCTGTGAATTTTAATGAAAATGCATTTCAAGCCATTAACTATTTAATAAAGTGAAATTTTTTTAATGAGGACTCAATTCTCATTAATGAGGTATTTATCGGCATGTTTTGAGTAGTTTGTTCTCGTCAAATAATATTTAAAAAAATAATAAGTTAAGGTTAGAATTAATTTTTTTTTTAACTTAAACAAAATAGAATGAAACATTCGTACATTTATATTTATTCAAACTACGATAACTCACCAGAAACCATTCTATAAAGTTACAGCGAAAAATAAAATAATTTTTGAATAAAGTTACTAAATACATTTTACAATTTTTGTAATATTAACTTTGTAATTGCTGAAGATTGATTTAAATATCGCGTGTAATGTCACAAATCATATTACTTAGTATTTAAATAGTTGTGCGTGTATGATATTAAGTATTGCACAAAAAGACATTTATTCCGCACGTCATTTTCTACTTCAATTAAACAATTACGTATATTTTAAACAATAAAGAATGTCTCATTTTAAGACCCAATGTATGTGATAAGAATTTAGATTTAATATAAGTAAAGCTATTCTCTGCTCTTTTAATTTTATTACTCAAAAATGCATTATCCAAAATTATTTTATTTATAAATAAGTTATTTTTAAATAATATCTATAAAACACATAAAAATGATATGAAAGAATGGAATCCTTGTTTTAAAAAACTTTAAATTTTAAATTTACTTTATTGAGCAGTCACGTATAGAGAGGTTTTATTTTATTACTGAAATTTTACAATGTTATTTTATTTATTTTTTATTTATTTATTCAGTGCCAAGTACTGGCAGAAAATTATTACAAAAATTTTTACAAAAAATTTTAAGTACAGAAATTTATTTAATTTAATTTTAATCTATGGATGAAAACAGCTCTGCTAGGATTATCCTCAATCAAGATCGATACATCATTAAAAGATCTTGCAAAAGATCTTGATATTTAACAGCTGAATTTACGAAGATATTTAAAAAAAAAACAACTATACGATTTAAATGAATGTGTGCCATAATTTTTAATTGATTTTTAATATTATAAGAAATGAAAAACGGATTTCTTCAAAAATTTTCATTTTAAAGTGTAAATGACCTAACGTTTTATTAAGTTTGCGTATAAAATTGTTGAATCAATGTATTGCGGGTACTTAACGTCTTCTAATTAATACCATTTAATTTGACATATTAATGTTTATGTTCACATGTAATAACGTTAGAATAAGACAGAAAATATGTTCACACTCGTTTTAACACGTCAAAAGTGTAATATTAGTGGTGGTCTTTATGTTTATAAATATTAATGAATGCGTATTTTTTTTTAAACTAGGTATGCTGTTTATAGAATATTAACTCTGTATGTATCTATTATTTATAAACGACAGTTTAAAACCCAACTTTAAATTGATTTGGTTATTTATTTCAGTATATTGACAAATGTTAAGTCATCTATTGTAAATAAATAATAATATGCAATAATAATCTCACATTTTGATTCAAGATTTATTTCTACTAATATTTGAAATCAATTTGTTGCATTTTGAAGGAGCTATATATTCATAAAAAATGGTCAATTTCTTGGATGATATTAGTATTGTGTCAGGATTAGTATTTACACTGCTTAATAAAATTATTAATATAGTTATACTCATATATCCTGTACTGAAAATATAAATTATCATATTTTTACAACAATTAAATATGTTTTACAATTTAGAAGAAAATTTTCACTACAAACATTTTTAATCAAAGAAAAAAAACGTATAACGACACAATGTGTTCGTACAAAACAAAATGATTGATTTTTACAATTTTTCCCAATAAGGATAAATCAAGACGTTTTAGTTAAATGAAATTAAACTTGGTGCAAAAAACAAGTTAGTCATTATGTAGTTTTTTTATACTAAATCAATGTTGTACTAATGAGCTTAGTTAAAAGTTTTATTAATGTTTTATTAACCTACATATAATCTTGTTGGTTTGCTAAGCGAAAAAATGGTCTTACATACAATCCATCAACAAGTTTTTAATTAGTATATCTGCTTTGATAATAAAATACATTGGAACACATTTTTAATATACAAACGCTTTAACTACCAACTTTTCATAATTATGGGTAAAATGCCTCTTAATGAGCTCTGTAACAATCTAATCATTAAATAAAGTACAACAATATTTTATTACAAACTTTCTTGAATACAGTTTCTCTTCTCAAGATATTGAATAATGAAATTAATGTGTGTTAATTAAACTGCTGAAAAACTTTTTGGGAAGTTTCTCAAATTAAAAAAGTAATAATGTTACCCAGTGGTCGTAGCAATTGTCAGCTCATTTTGAATTTATACAAATTCCTTTCGATTTTTCTCACAAAAGTGTATCAAGCAAAAGATTTGCAATGGTTTCTTAACTCTCTTCTAATATTAATTCAAAAAAATTATTGAGTATTACAATTGCACACAATACACTACTTCCCATTACAAAAATGTTTGAGTATTCTGTTCAAAATAAAGAGATAATTTAATGAAACTCATTCAGCAACTCATCTTTTGAAAATATTTTTCTATTAAAACAAGAAATATTAAACTGCTTGTAGTCTTATACTTTAATAATCAAACTGATTATAATTTTTTTTACAATATAAAAATGACTATATTCAATTTTTTCAAATTACATAAGTTTTGTAACAATCTATCAATTTTGGATGACTAGCTATAGGTTTAGGATTTTGGCTATCATGAATTTTCTTCCTAAAGAAAAAGAAGACCTTATATATATAACCCTCGCACTAGAGAAGAATAATATTTTTTAATTAGTGAAGTCATTTTCATCTGGTATTTAACAAAAAGAATAAACAATCATAGACGATATATTTTCATCCTTTATTCAAAGATGTTGTTTATCAATCATGAGATTCATTACTTAAATCTTTTAAACATTTTTACTAAATACTTGTTCCAATATATTTGTATGTGATATTTATCCAAGGCCATGATCTTCAAAGAATCCTTGAGGAGTTTCGTCCTAAAACAAAAAATTACTTTATATAGGTCATATGTTTTACAATACCGACAAGCCACTCTAAATCAAGTAGAATATAAATGAAAATAATTAAATTTAAAACATAGAAATTAATAATAATTAATTATTTTAACATTAACTTCGAGAAAATACATAATACTACTATGTCAATTTTTTCATACTAATTTAAAGTACAATATCAAGATATCCATTTTTCATATTAACTTTTGTTCATTTTCCTACGAAAAAGGCTTATTTTTAAAACAAAACAGTATCAAATTTCATTTTAAATTTGATGTTTTTCCTATCAAAAAATTATTTTTTATAAAATTTGATACAAAACTCAAAATGAAAAAACTCAAAATTGTTATGAATAGTTAGCTTTATATTATGACATATTGGCTTTATTAATATTCATTTCCTCTATACTAATGTGCCTTTCCTTTGTATTAAAAATGTAGTTGATATGAAAAAACTCAAACTTAAAAAACATGAAAGAAATACTTAATAGGCAAAAACCGAGACTTTGATTTTTGACCACTAATATTAAATACTCAGCTGTGGGAGTCAGAACTAGCTTTGCATTTATAATGCAAATAAAAATATATTTTCTTGCTTCAAAAATGCATCAAGTCCCTCAATATCGTCATTTTATTAAGCTAAGTTTAAAAAAAATTTCAGATTGTATAATTCTCATAAAATACATACAAAAAAGGTCGCGCGAATGGTTTCTATTATATTTCAGTAACTCATTTATTTGGTTCATTCATTTTTAAGGAATGTGATATCAAAGTTAAGTGTGAAAAACTTAAACGTAATTTATTGTGACATTTTTTGTAAGTGTGTATGTTTTATGCTTAAGAGTAGAGATGAAGTAAGGTGTGAAAAAAACCTTATTGCCATTTCTTCCTAATCCTAATTTTGTTGCTATTTCTAAAATTTTTACACACATCTACAATTTAGCGTGGCCTTAAATTACCGGTATGTATTATAATTTTTCTTATTATTACTGAAGTTAGTACTATTAATTTTTAAGTTACTATAGAATCCAAAAAAGTAATCGTTATATGTTTAGTAATGTTTAGGTTAAAGAAAAACGTTAAATTTAAAATGAAAAAAAACAGTGAAACAACAGTTTGCGAAAAAATCTTACGTACCTTGTTTGGATTCCATAATTATTATTATTGTTTTACATTTTCATTTCTATTTAATTTTATTCTATCATAACACCATGTTTAACAAATAAAATCACAAAATTTTACATCTATTACAATTTTTTTCATAACCGATTGTTAAATTAAAAAAAAAATATTTTTTTTTCTCAAACTATAGTTTATTTATTTTAACTATTATGTAAATCTACATTTATAACATGAAAATAATTTTAGATAAATATTGAATCAGTATATTTATAAATCAGAGCTCAGAAAAGTTTATATAGCCAAAGCAAAATGACATTTGATTTTCTCACATTTGGGAAGTCATATTTAACAACACTAAGAAAATAATGAAAAATTATAAGAAAAAATTCAAATAGGCTTTTATGATTTATTTACAATATTTTTAAGTCAACTCTTCAGAGTAAGATTTATCTGGGTATAGTTATCCGAATAAAACCCAAATAAATCGAAAAAATAGTTAGATTTTACTGAATAGCTGTCAAGAAAATTGAGAATATAGATTTTGCTTTGTAGAAAAATTATGGGGTTTTTTGGTGAAAAATGAAAAAGTGGTTTCGTTTTTTCACAAAATACTCTATTTTTTCACGGACTTTAACAACTATTGCGCGTTTTGGAAAAAAATTTGTGAAATATATTAAAATTAAAAAAGAACGGTAATACAGCCAAAAATTATGTTGTTTGATAAAATCTTTATATTAAAACATTTGTTTCATTAAGAGCTCTGTTTATAACATTATAAAAATTCTACAATCACCAAGGTTAGCACACTAAGTATTTTCAAATAAATAATTAAAATAAAATTTTATTAGCAACATTATTTAAGTTTTTATAGTATTTTTTAGTTTAATAAAGTTAATTAATCTAATTAATGAATTAAACAATATTTCTTTCAAATTCAAATGCGTTTTTAATTTTTCATGTCATATTTTCTGACACTTCGTAAGTCCTTATAAAACTTTATTAATTCTCATATATATTTTAAACTTTTGAATACTTCTACTAACTTCTAATTTATACTTATTATTCTTTGTTTATTATTGTTGAACTACAAAATTAATAAAGACAAATCAACAGTACGATGAATCATATATGAGCATTATAAAAGTTTGTTTTTAAAGACTAAGGACATGAAGAGTACAAAAACAACGTAAATATATAAAAACGCATTTGATTTATAATTTAAGTAGAAATGAATTAGGTTTTATAAAAAATTATATAAAACTTAGCTTTATCTTAAAAATTAATAAAGTTTAATCAGAATGTTTAAGTAGTGCTCTCTTATCGTTTCTTTGTGTAGAATATAATTTACAAGAGTCCAATATCTTTAAGTGCTCCTTCAACGGCTTCATCCTATTCACATATATTATATATAGAACAATATTCATATGTATAATACACAATAAAAATTTTAATACAAGAAATTTAAATACATGATTACTCTTCAAAATTTAAAAACAATTAAATTAAAAAACCACAAGCAACCTTTTAATAATAAATAAAATATTAAATGTTTAAATTACGTTGAATTATGTTTATTCATTATATTATTTTCTTCTTTTCATTTAGAATATTAAAAATATGTGTTTATATCTGTATAAATATTAAGCATGGAAAGTATGATTTTTAATCAAAAAGTAATTTTCATGAAATTAAACGAATTATCACAATCGAACATTACTTCAGTGTCAAAACTTTAAAAGATATTATACTTGAATAATTATTTTGAATTGTAAAAAGAGAAACTTTTAAACTTTGGGAAAATACTGAGCAAATCATAAATCATTAGAATTTTTATTATTATTATTTATAAAAAAAACCTAATTTAAAAAATAAATCAAATTAAAAAACATTCTGACGCTTAGACAAAGACATCCAAGATTTTTTCGTTACAATATATCCTCCGGATATTCCTATAAAATGGTGGAAAATTAATAAAGTTATTTTTAAATATTATTTTAGCATTAAATGGTGTGTCCAAGCATCAGGTTATCATTTTTAAATGAACATACACTAAAAGTGTAATTTTATTTTCAAGTACATTTACTAGGAAAACATATTTACAAATCAATAAGATTCCATTAAAACATTGGTAGGACAAACAATTTGAAGACAAACAAGTGGTGTGTTATGATAAAAAAAAATGTGGAAAGTTTAAATTTTTGAATCTCTTATATGAAAAGTATAGCAACTAGAGTTAACCAATTTATTTTGATATGAAGAGAATTTCATATTTTCACATTCTAAAAATTAATTTTTGTTTTTGCAATATTAACCAATGAAAACACTTAAATTGTGATCTAAGTGCAATGTGCATTATAATGTTTTTTGAATTTATTATTTTATGCTTTACATAAACAGAACTGTCCAGTTTTTTCTTTTAGTGAAATAATTTTCCTTTATTTGATTTTTAAACTTTTAAAAAATAAATATCAAAAAACGTTCTATCAAAGTTAATCGGTTATCAAGAATAATTTATTTTGTCCTAGATAATTTTGACTACCCTAGTGTTTCTTTATAAGAAATATTTTGGCAATTTTTCCTCTTAATTTTTTCTATAAAAAAACTATAATTTTTTTATCATATGTACTATAATTGTATTCAAATATCAGTGAAGAAAAACATCGCAAAATAGCGTACACAACTAGCTTTCTAACAAGCCTTATTATTTTCTTTAAATATAACTCTAAGTTTAATTTAACATGATTTTTGGTTCAATTTTATTGTAACAAACCAGTATTCGCATGGAGTTGTTCTTTTGGAATTGTTTGTCAGTTCAGTGCTTCATTCAAGTCCTGCATTAATTAAATATAAGATTGAACTTTATGTTATTTTTTAACATTATAACGATAAAAAAATATATATTATATTTATATTTATATTTTTAAACAAATTAAATGGCAAGCATTTACTTAAATTAGTATTCTCATGCTTATATTTCCTTTTTTATTTAATTAAAATATTTTCTATTATTTTACGATTTACTTCAAAGCGTTAAAATGCAGAGTAGCAAAACTTTAAGATTCATTTTCTGATTTATTTTGGTTTCCAAATATTTATGTCGCTTAATGTAAAATCTTTGTACGCTAGAATTAATTTGATAAAATACATTTAAAACTATATCAAGCAATTTGCAATCATTAACATTGTTATGAAAACACAGTTACAATATAGAATAATAATTCTAAGAACAAAGTAAAGAAAATTAAACATATTTTTTTCATTTTTAAATTAAGATATAACGTTTTATACAACTGAAAAACGTGAGTAACTTTGTCCAAATATTCTTGTCAATATATAATTTTTTTTTGTTGTTTTAGTTACAGTTCTGATTTTACAACTTAAATGAAAAAGATATGTTTATATTTCGAAGAAGCTAATAAATGAAAACCACAGATTTGTAAAAATGATACAAGCAAAACCACACCAACAACATTATTTGTTTATAAAAAACTGATTAGTAATATGAATATGACCAAGCAAAATTGTGTTTAATGATTTGTTTTAGATATCATAATTTTCATCTGGATTACAAACCTCTTGCAGTACATCTTGTGCAGCGATAGCTTTTAAAACATTTTTCTTTGATGTCTCTTGAAGCTCTCCGCCTATCAGCAATTCATCCAAAATGAAATATGCTTTCTCAAAATTGAAAATAATATCCAATTCACAAACCTTTTGACAAAGATAATATGACTTACTTTGAACTTTTATAAAAAAATATAAAAATATAATGATCTTACACTTCCAAAATATTTGTCCAGAAGCTCAACATATCTATGAATAATTTCTAATGTTAGTAGTTCATTATCGTTTTGCTCGATCGCACAACAAAAATACAAACTTGCGTATCTGTAATAACATTAATTTATATGAAACTGGAAAAAAACGAAGCTTATTCATTACCGTTTGTAAACAACTTTTAAATCTTTCCATTCTAAAAAAGAACACATTTTAGGTTTTCTTGCCAAGATTGTAGTAATCAGCTCTCTAGTAATCTTTTTCTTAACCTTATCTGGATGTGCAACATACCACTTTTGCAAACGCAATTTCCCTTGACGACTAAACAACAACATAAATTGCATCTTCAAAAATAAGAGAATTTAATAATATAATAAATAACAGTTAATATCAATTTTACCATTTTTTTTTTTATTAAACTACTGGCTAATAATGTCTTTTAACATAAATCAAATTTATTTATTGAAATATTTCCTTTTTTTTTCTTCAGCTTTTAAATGAATTCTACAAAATAGCCATCATATTTTATGGATTTTATTTTCAAAATCTATTCTTATTATTCTCACAAGTGTATGAAAATAATAATATAAATATAATATTTTACTATAATAATATTTTTGTTCATAAAATATAAGTCCAATTTTTTTCCACGTATAGATTTGAAACCAAATGTCAAAAAATATTCATTTTCCACAATTGTTTACTGATTTGATAAACAACCATGAACACATGCAGATTTGATATAGCCTTCTAAAAACGCACTTAAAGTACAATTTTAGTAACATTCATTCAGGAGATGAAATTCAAAGAAATGCATTAACATATCAAAACAAAACATCAATATCATGTAAAAAAAAATACTAAAATGTTTGTAAAAATAAACCTTAAATAGAAGTAATAAATATAAAAAATGAACTTTTTAAAGGAAACATACTATTTTACACGAATAATGAAGCATGTGAAGCTTTATAAAATTATTTTATTGATCGCAACACTTCTTTTACTAGTGCCATTGATAACACACTATTATTTAAATAATGTAAGTCATTTGCAATTTTTAAAGTCATCCAAGTTATCAATCATTTTTCTTATTTTTAGTTCGAATCAAATATACAAGAAAATTTGAATCATCGATCTCGTTCTCAACTAGAAGTTTTTGAAGATTATAACTCATTAAAGGCCGCTGACTTAAAATTAAGAATAGATGAAATGTTAAGAATTAAAAACACGGTATCAATAGAACTAAGAGAACTTGAAGCGAGGAGACAAAAAATTCAATCAGATATAGGATTATTTAATCAACGAATCGATGACCTTAAACAAGAACTACTTAGGCAACAGACTGAACTAGATCGTCTAAAAATATCCGTAGAACAAGCAATGGTGTCACAACGAGAAGCAATACTACGAAATACACCGGAATTATCAAATCCCAAACAACTGTTTGCAGATTCAATACCTTTTAAAAATCCTCAGATATCAAAAGAATTTATTGTTGAATGTAAAATGAGTAATTGTTTTGATCATTCTCGATGTAGTCTTACATCCGGATTTCCCGTATATTTGTATGACCCTGAAACCACTTCTATATTAAAAGCAGGATATGATATTGATGGATTTTTGAAAACAACCATTAAACAAACATTCGGATACAATGCTCATTTAACGTCAAATCCTGAAAGAGCTTGCGTTTATTTTGTCATAGTTGGTGAGGCTTTGCCCGAACAAAATGAAATAAAAAATATTCGAAATTCAGATCAAATAAGAAATCCCAAAAATTTTTCTGATAACTTAAAAAGTTTTGCGAGGTTACCATATTGGGGAGGAGATGGAAGAAATCATGTAATTTTGTCTCTTTCAAGACGCAATATTGGATCTTCAAACAATTTATTCAATGTAAATACTGGGCGAGCAATTATAGTTCAATCAACTTTTTATGCTAAGCAGTTTAGACGAGGATTTGATTTGATTGTACCACCTTTGTTAGGTCCACCTGGTGGTGATGTCTGGCAAGAATGCGCATATATGGTACCGGCAAGAAGAGCATATTTATTAAGTTTCCAAGGTGAACTTACCACCAAAAAACAAGGAACTGTTTTAGATGAGTTTATTATTGATCACCTGAAAGAAATAAGTGATGGTCCTACCCAAGATAAATTTTTACTGCAGTTTGAATGTGTACCAGCGACAGAACAACAATCTGATTCATTTAATCATAGAGATTGGTCCTTATGCGGTACAGAGAACTCTAGGAAAATTATATTAAAAGAGTCAACATTTGCTCTTATATTTGCACCAAGTGAAAATCTAGTTTCTTCTACTTTAATTCAAGCAAGACTATATGAAGCATTACGATCTGGAGCTATACCTATTATTCTTGGTGATTCAGTTCAATTGCCTTACCAGGAAACCATCGATTGGCGTAAAATCGTAATAATATTACCAAAAGCCAGAATAACCGAAATACATTTCTTGTTACGATCAGTGTCTGATAGTGATCTCTTGCTAATGCGTCGTCAAGGGAGAATGATTTGGGAAAGATATCTTAGTACAGTACAAGCAACAATTGATACGATAATAGCAAGTTTAAGAGATCGTTTAGGCATACCACCCAAACCTATTCAACCCATTGTAGCTCATAGTGTTTTTAATTCAAGTTTCATTCCATTGAAGACTGATGCGGCAATACTCGATAGTGAGCCTGAAGAATCTTTGGGACCTATTGAGCCACCATTTCCAAGTCCAATGTTCAAAAGAAATTATACAGCTTTACTAACACAATCCAAAGAAATTTGGAATGATTGGGCTGATCCTTTTGCGCTGTATCCTCAACTGCCATTTGATCCAGTTCTTCCATCAGATGCTAAGTTCGTTGGGTCTTCTATGGGATTTAGACCAATAGGAAAAGGTGCAGGAGGTGCTGGTAAAGAATTCAGTGAAGCGCTTGGTGGTAATCAGCCTAGAGAACAATTTACAATCGTTATTTTGACATATGAGCGAGAACAAGTACTAATGGACTCTTTAGGTATGATAATCTGGTATATTTTTCATCTTTTAACATTAAAGTTGACACTTATTTAAATAAAAATTAAAAAGTATATTTATATGTTATTTAATTTTAGGCAGATTGTTTGGGCTACCATATTTAAATAAAGTAATCGTTGTATGGAATTCACCAAAGCCACCTTTAGAAGATTTGAGATGGCCAGATATTGGTGTGCCTGTGGAGGTTGTTAGAGCACCTCGAAATTCCCTTAATAATAGATTTTTACCATTTGATGCAATTGAGACTGAGGCTGTTTTGTCTGTGGATGATGATGCTCATTTGAGACATGATGAAATACTTTTTGGTTTCAGAGTATGGCGTGAAAATCGAGATAGAGTTGTAGGATTTCCAGGAAGGTTTCATGCATGGGATTCCAACCTGCACAATACATGGAACTACAATTCAAACTATAGCTGCGAACTTAGCATGGTTTTAACGGGAGCAGCATTTGTTCATAAGTATTATACTTACTTATATTCGTACTGGCTACCTCAGGCCATAAGAGATAAAGTTGATGAATTTATGAATTGCGAAGATATCGCAATGAACTTTTTAGTATCGCATTTTACTAGAAAACCGCCGGTCAAAGTAACCTCAAGATGGACTTTTAGATGTGTTGGCTGTCCTGTCTCACTTTCTGAAGATGATACACACTTTCAAGAACGTCATAAGTGTATTAATTTTTTTTCCAAAGTTTTCGGTTACACTCCATTATTAAATACGCAATTTAGAGCAGATTCAATTTTATTTAAGACACGAATACCACATGATAAACAAAAATGTTTTAAATTTATTTAATAAATGTTATAAGTTTGATTAATTAGGTGATAAATAAAATAATATGAATTCAAACCAAATTTTAACCGCCTTTTCTAACTGAATATGTTTTATTTAAATTTGAATGTAAAGTTGACTTGCAAAAACGGTTTTAGAGGACACAATATATTTGACATTATAATGTCAAACAACGCTCGCCGAACTAATCGAATTAGAGTGGTAATACGAAACATTAAACGTACAAGGTCGTTAAAATTAAATTAAATTTAAAAAAAAAATTAAAGGAAGTTAAAAAGTCCTTTTAGTTTTAAAAATTTTAATTTGAATTTGAATAAATAGAAGAGAATAATTTTTAACATGGCTATTTTCTAAATTTTATTATTTTAACTTCATTAATCGCTCTCTATATGTATGATATACCTAAACAACGTATCTGCAGACCCATTTATCGCAGGATTTATAACATACAGTAAGATTTTAAATGTTAATATCATTCTTTGATGCTTCTTATGACTCTCCGTGATTCATTTTTATTAAACTTTATTGATCTCCAATAACTGTTTATAGTCCTGTCTCCTTCTGTTAACACCTGATTTATTTTAATTACTTTTCATTGATATTTGTGGATCTTTGTTAAACTTTAATTTTGAATATTTTTTACACTTCATGACTGTTCAATAATCTTTTGATATTTATGACTCTCTTAAGAGGTGGGCAAAACCATAAAGAGTTATTAAAAATCAATAATGTTTAATGAAAACGACTCACGAAGCTCATGAGGAATGCAATGATGTTAACATTTAAAAACTCACTGTGGTGTTCTTCGTTAAAAGGTCGAAAGTTATATTATAAAAATATTTAAAAATTATTATGGAAGTTTAATATGAAATGACTTATGCTAAATAAATAATGCATTAGATCTCTATTAAACAAAATCAAATCTTCGCGTCTACGTGTGAAAAAAAATATTTCGAAAGTGCGCAATCGAATTATTGTATCAAAATCAATTTCTGAAAATTTTAATATTTCAATTTTTTATCGACACCACCATTGTGTGCATCCATTTTACTGTCTTAACTCTTTTTAATCGCTTTTAAGTAAAAATATTTTCTTAGCCAGAAAGAAGTTAAAACAGACGGGAACCCAATTAAGTTTGTGGTATAGTGATAAAGATTTACAATGAAACCTAGATAGTTTTTTGATACGATTTAATAACTAATTTCATTTTCTTGTTTTAAAATCTGGAAATTCTAGTTTACTTCGTCAATTCATAAATTGGTATTTAAGTAACTTAAAGGATGATAAAAGTTTCTTAAATAAAATGCAACTATTAATATAACATAATTACATTTATTTAACTTGTTATTAATAAGAATAACAATTATTTGCAAAAAGAAGTATATCCTATATACACCGCCCGCCATTAAACATTTTTATTTGACCGAGTGCGATCAAGCCTTAAAAATGAAAACCAATATTTTTATCTATAATGAATTGATTTGATGTGAATATAATAACAAAAAATTTAATTCATAAAGAAAATCAAAATAAATAACGATATCCTCGTGTATCTAAAATCTATTAGTATGGCTGCTACTGCATATGGATATATCCGTAAGATAAAAATTATAATTTTTTTTTCACAAAAAAACATTTTTATATGTTTTTTTTTGGCTGTTATAACATTATCAATATATTTTTAGCTGCTGGAGAATCGAAAACTTCAACACAAAACGATACTAGTTCTATCAAATTGTTAAGTGAGTGTGAATGGTATTTTGGTAATATTAGTAGAGAAGAAGCAAGAACCAAGCTTAGAAATGCTCGTGACGGTACTTTTTTGGTAAGAGATGCTACTAGTGCCAATGGAGAGTATACTCTTACTTTGAAAAAAGATGGATCTGAACGTGTTATAAAAATTTATAATAATAATGGTCGTTATGCTTTTACAAAAGGAACAGGGGGGTTAGACTTTGCATCAGTCCCTGATTTGATTAATTATTATAGATCCAACTCTTTGAAGGATTATAACACAATACTGGACACAACATTATTGTTTCCAGTTTCTCGTTATACAGATGATGATACGCTTATGAATTACAATGATATAGATAAATTGGTCCAAAAATATCTGGAAGTACACAAAGAGTTGATTGCTCGTGATAAAGAATTAGATAATCTTCATAATGAATACAAAAGGATTGAACATGAACTTGATATAAAATGGACAGCATTTGAAGCTTTTCACGAAGCTGAATCTTTATTTGAAGAACAATTGAGTACACAAAAACGTTACCAAAATGAAGCACAACCTCATGAATTAGATGGACTTCGTGATAATTTAGCTTTGCTTAAAAGTCGATTGGATCAGTTGGTACAGTGTAAAAACGAATTACATTTATCGTATGAAAAACAAAAAGCATTGTATTTAACATTACAACGAAATATTCAATCGATGCAACCTGTTCTTAATAAACTGAGAAAAACGGAGGAGCGCTACGTTGCGTAAGTACTTAAATATTTTTTTTTGGTTACTTTTAACAAAATGACAATGACTAATATGGTCTACCTATTATACTGATTATTCTATTAGAGTATATACGACTCAGAAAAGACCAATCTATAGTATTTTTCAATCAAAAATAAAAACAAAAATTTGACTGCATTTTAATGAAGGTAAAATACAGTTACCTTTTTACATATTAAAGTCCAGATACCTTTAAAATTATTTCTGATATTATATTTATCCAACAAGGTTTTCAGTTTTCAATTAACAGTAGGTTTCAAAGATTTTATTCTAAAATTAATTTAAAATTTATTCTATTAAATCTATTTTATTTCTAAGGCATCTCATTAATCGTGGAATAAAAGAGCATCAAATCAAAGAGATTACAGAATGTGGCTACAAAGTTTGGTTAAATCAAGAATCCCTCGAACTACCTCATTTAGATGAAAAAACATGGTTTCTACCAAATGCAAGCCGTCAAGAAGCTGAACAGCTGCTTTGCGGTATGCCAACTGGCACATTTTTGATTCGAGCCCGTAGTGCAGGTGGTTATGCATTATCAATTATTTGCAATGCAATGACAAATCATTGTATCATAAACCAAACTGATCGTGGATTTGGGTTTGCCGAACCGTATAATATATATGAATCTTTACTGGCTTTAGTAAAACATTATGCGAAAAATTCATTGGAAGAACACAATGATTTGCTTCAGACAACTTTGAGATATCCAGTTTATTGTAATTATATTGTGAAAATAAAAGAAGAAATTGAAACACAAACCATCAGTCCTGATTCATCAAATTCAATTCAATTATTATCATCTAAGTAAAACAAGATATTTAAAATACAAAAAAAAATATAAGATAATAAAAATTAAAATAGTCATATTTAAATGAGCAAGTGATCTGTAGATATTCACATTGATTGTGAACCCTCCATAAGTTTGTTATTAATTGTAACATATAAAATATATAAATAAACATTTATATTAATATAAGATTTTTTTTATAAGAAAATATGTTTTCTCATTAAAAATTTATAATTTGAAAAAGTAAAACATTTAATTAAAAACGAGCATGTAAAAAATATATTAAAACAAAATAATACTAAAAAAACAATAATGGACTAATATCGCCTGTAATTGTTTAAATTTTCTGCAAAAATTAAGAAAACAGTCTTCCTGAGAATATTATACAGTTGTACTTTCAAAAGTGCCATGCTCTTGAATATAATTCGAAAATAAATAACTTAACTAGTCTAGGAAAGTTTCAAATACTTATCAAAAAATTTGTAAGAAATTCAAATTGATCAAAAGTCACCAAATTTAATATTTTCACTTTTTTACATAAAAAAGAGGCACTGCAGAGGCGAGGCCAATTGACAAAGATATTCTAGAAAGAAAAAAAGAAAATATGGTTCAGCTTTTTCAATTAATTTTCTCAACTTGAATGTCAACTTATTATTACTTTAATTTTTATAGATTTAAAATTATATAATTTGATACATTTAAAAAAAATAATTATAAAAAATAATGCATAGCAAACTTTCAAAAAAAAAAATACATGATGATCATAAAAATTCGATCAGATTAAGTTATTTTATTAGTGATATAAGAAAAACGCATACACCAGTGAAAATTAAATAAGATGATTACCACTTTATCACTAAATTTAACATTATATATTTTTTAACATTTCAATATAATTATATTCATTTCAGTTATCAGTTAAACTTAGCTATAGTCTGTGATATAGCAATTTGTGTTTATCTTTTTTAAAAACTGATGTTCACTAACAAAAATTAAAAAAAAAAACAATTGTTAGGTTTAATAATCTTTTCTTGATTATGTTTTCAGTTCATTTATGCTACGTCTTTCAATAAAAATAGAATTTTTTTCTGTAAAGGTTCAATTAATGTTGTATTTAAAAATAACTCATATATAAATCAGGCTATAACACATAATTAAATAAATTTAAAAGCGATCAACACAAAAAATAAGGTTTTCAATGATTGTTGATGCACCTTATGTCAACTTTTGTATAATTTAAAAACTAATCAATTTGGAAAATAACGATTTTTGTGAAATATAAAAGTAAAATTATAACCTATAAGTGTTTATTACTACATTGTTTAAATATATAATATATTTTCTATGAACATTAATAGTTTTTTAAATTGTTTTTTGCAATTGTTTGTCCTATATGAACTGTAGATAGTATTTGAAAACTTTATCACCTTAAAGCACAACTAAATTTAGTGAAAGTACACTTGAATCTTTCATATAGCCATTTCTTATAAATCAAGAAATTTGATATATAAGAAGTTTTCAATTATAAAAAGCAGGATAAGTATCATTCTAGAATATTTTAATTCAATATTTTAAACTAAATTTGTGTTAAATTATTAATTATTTTCTCACAGAAACATGCTTCAGTCATAAGAGCTACAACGGGACAAGAAAATCAATTGTTTCTTTAATAGTTAGTTGGTAATGAAAGAATAAGATCTCTGTGACTTCTTGTTAAAGAAAAGAAAAGAAAGAAGAAAATAAAAACCCATGAATGTTATCCACTTAAGTGTGAAAGAAAGGAATTAAATGTATTGAAATCTAAATTTTTTCAATAAGGTGTATTAACTGATAATTTTACGAAATACTACTTTGTCTCTCATATTCCACTTTTTAAAAGCTATCACAGCAATGAAGTGGCCGCATTCTACCCTTTCAGTAGATATATATGAAAAAGGCTCCACCGCGGTCCCTGCGGGTCCTATTGTGGATACCCTTTTTTTTTATTTTTTATATACTTTAATACTGTAAAACGGTTTGCCAGTAGCCTGAGGTTTTTTTATTTTGTTGTCCAGTATAATATACCATAGTGATATCAATGTTTTGGTGTTTAACCCCAACTAAAAATCAACAGCTGTTTTCCCGTTTAATTGAACGGGTAAAATTTTTGTCCAATATATGAGAACTTATAAATCAATTGAAGGATACTTGGCCTTCTAAAATTAAAGTATATATAATATTTATTAGAACATGATTTTAGCTTAGTCAAGCAAGAATAATCTCCAACTTAACAATAACTATTAACAAAAGCCGTAACTGAACAAAAGTTAAATGAGATTTTAAATTGAAATTTTAAACTTATTTTTTTTTTCATCCACAGTTTTGTACTGAATGGTTTAGTTATATAGTTTGTCGTATTGAATTTTTAACTGTTAAATTTTTTAAAATCATAGATAGAGATTATATTAAAAGCCTGAAACTACTTGATACTATACCATATAATTTTACGATAACATTACGATGGTCAATAACAGAAAAAACTCCAATAAACCGGATAATAAACAAACATATAACAAGAATTCTGTAAAGAAAAATAATAAAATCAAAGTTTCGCAGGAAAATGTTGCCAAAGAGTAAGTAATCTTTCATATTGACTTAATACTAAAATCAATATCGTGGCAATAGTTTAGTACGATTTTTTTAATGTAAAAATAACCAAAAAAAAAACTTTAATTTTTAGTTCTACACCACAGATGTTTCCCAAGCCTGATAGTGCTTTTAAGGTTCTTTGTTCTGTTCGCCTTTGTGCAGCAATTTGGTGCCATATCACCGGTATGGTTAACTAAAGCTTGAAACATTTTTAATATTTACTATATTATATGTATATTTTTTAGATTGTGATGAGACGTTTAATTACTGGGAGCCCCTTCATTATTTAATGTTCAATCGGGGACTTCAAACGTGGGAATATGATCCCAAGTTTGCTCTGCGCTCTTATACATATCTCCTTATACATGGGGTTCCAGGATGGATTTATAAAACGATGTTCACCCCAAATCCAATGCTCATATTTTATTTCATTAGATGCATGTTGGCTCTAATATGTGCAACATCTGAGCTTTATTTATACAAGTATGATTCATACAATATCTAAGAATTTTCCCTTTAATGTTTTTCTTTTATTTTAGAGCAATTTGTCGAGAATTTGGTGTTCATATTGGACGAATGTGGATAATTTTACAACTTTTTTGTCCTGGGATGTTTATTGCTAGCTCAGCTTTCCTTCCTAGCTCATTTTCAATGTATTTTATCAATGGAGCATTAGCTGCTTGGTGGCATCAAAAATTTAGTCTTGCTACATTTCTAGTTGCTATTTCATCATTACTAGGTTGGCCATTTTCAGCTGTTTTAGGATTGCCTATTTTATTTGACATAGTCTTTAGACAAAAAAAAATACGAACTTTCATATTTTGGAGTGTTATATCGGCTGCTACAATATTGATTCCCATGATTGTGATTGATTCTTCATATTTTGGAAAAATTGTTGTAGCACCTCTTAATCTTATTTTCTACAATGTTTTCACATCCCATGGACCAAATTTATATGGTATTGAACCTCCATCATATTATTTCTTCAACGGTTTATTGAATTTCAATATTGTCTGGATTATGGCTTTAATAACCCCAATTATGATACTTACAGCTTACATCTTTGTTCCTGCTAAATCAAAGCCAACATTACATCTGCCATATTATTTAAGTTTAGCTCCTTGTTATATTTGGCTTGTTATATTTACTGTTCAACCACATAAAGAGGAAAGATTTTTGTTTCCAATTTACCCATTGATCACATTATGTGGTGCAATAAGTGTTGACATAATTCAAAAATTGTTTTATAGAATTAAGAAAGCGGTAAAAAAACTTCAGGTAGGACAACATTATTTAGATCACTCTACTTTTATAGCAGTGATTTTTGTTGTTTTAAGTACAACACCCAGTGTCTCTAGAGTTTTGTCACTTTACCGAAATTATCATGCACCCTTAGATCTTATGATGGAGCTTAGTTCATTAACCGATATACAGAATAACATGAATAACGAAAGGTTTCAGTATAACTTTTGCTTGGCTAAGGATTGGTACCGTTTTCCTAATAGTTTTTTCTTTCCAACAAAACAATTTCGAGTTAGATTTCTGAAATCAGAGTTCAAAGGTATTTTACCTGCATATTTTTCTGAATCAGAAAATGGAACACGGATCGTTCATGATTACTTCAATGACTCAAATGAAGAAAACGAATTTATGTATTTTGATTATGATGAATGTGACTTTTTGTTCGACCTCGATACTGGCCGATATACAAAATTAGAACAAAATTATGCTGGACTTACTAAAGAATGGGAAATTGTTAAGACACTTCCATTTTTAGATTCGTCGGAGTCTCATAGTTTCTTTCGCGCATTTTATATACCTTATATAAGTGATTATTATGTGAAAATGGCGAATTTCAATTTATTGAAGCGGATTCCAAAACTCAAAAAAAAACTTAACTACACGTAAATTAATGAATAAACTCTCTTTAAGTGATTTATATAAATAGATTTTGGAATTAATTTTTTCTTCCATAAAAATGTTGTAGCCATTGTGACAATAAAAATATTCAATAATTTCATGATCCTTCTATTATTTCACTACCTATTATTTTCTCAAAAATTTATTAGAGTCCTTATGCTCACAGGCCAGTAACATATAATTTTAATTAAATTTCAATAAGATTAAGTTTAACAAAATTAAAAATACAGTATCTATGTTTTATTAATATTGATTTGTTTCTTTATTTGGTGGTCTCAATTCAATTTAACTTTTAATCAACAATACATAAAGGTAAAAGTAATTAAAAATAAACCGTCAGATTATTTTCTGTGCTGCCAATATTGTCAATAGAACTCATTAGGTCAATCTATGGATAAAATAATGGGTTTAAGACTTTTGAGTCAAAAATAATCTTTTTACCTGTCCATGTGGATTGTCCCAACCTAATTTTTTACCGTGAGAAACAAAATTATTTTCTGGTATATTAGTTGCCCAAGTACGAGTTGGTAGATCGTCATTTGAAATAGAATCTCTTTCCATTTCCTCCTCATATAATCTAGTGTCTCTAGCGATCGAAGCTCGAGAAATAATATTTCTTACAGTTGAATTGTAGTTTTCCCTTTCTTTCTGCGCTTCGCGTTCTAAACTTGCAGCTAAAATTGTGCTTGCTCCTGCACTAATACTACTTCCAGAACCTCCATGAGTATTCATTGGGTTTCCTATCAAAATATTGTTACTTGGCAAATGCATACCATTTCCGCTTTTATGGTATTCATGGGTCATTAAATTCACTCCTGATGTTGTACTTTGTGTTTGACTATGAATACGCGATTTTGGTTTTCTTCTGTAATGTACAATAATGATTAAAAGCAGATTTTTTACTGAAATAAAAATAGCTACACATACTGTTTGTGTATGTAAAACGACATGACCATAATAACTATTAAAAAGAGGCCAAGAACTATTCCAAAGGTTGCAAGTATTCCTGGCGCCCATGTTGCTCGAGCTTCTTGGGCTAGCTCAAACCGAACAGTCACTGGAACAGATGTACTTTTAGGTGGTAACCCTGAATCTGTAGCAATTGCTAGAAAATGTACTGTTGTTACATTTGGTCTATCACTTTTTAGCCACAACATCCCTTTAACATCAATCGTAAAAAAGGATGCAAATGGTCCTTTCAAACGCATTGAAATTTTTTCTCCACTTCTGTCTCCGTCAGCTGCCTCTAACTTACCAAGTGCTACGGGCTCTTTAGAATTTAATATTGAATTTGGAAGTATAAACTCGTAATGAGCTTGGCGAAACCTTGGTTCCCAGTCATTAACATCAATAACTTCAACTGTTATTTCAGCTTTATCATTTGAGACACTATCTGATACCTCAACAAAAAAAATGTGTTTAACTTGTTTTTCAAAATCTAATGATTTCAGTAAAACAAGCTCTCCAAAGCTTCCAACTTTAAAATATTGCATCTGCTCTTTATCTAACACTTTATAATTTAATTTTTTGCCTACTTTGTTAGTTGGTAATGATAAAATCCTACTGCCAACTCCTAAATCTTCTCTTACTTTCGTAAAGAATGCTTTTTGTAGAAATGCTAATGGTACTTCAGATTGTTGTTTTGCTCCTTTTCTTGTCAAAATCAAAGTAGTTAGTGCATATCTGTCAGGATTATCAATTTGAGTTGCTTTTATGACAAGCGTAATAGGATGTTGAAAATCTGGTGATAAAATTTAAAACGATATTAACAATATGATATAAACACAAAACCATTAAATCTAAACTTATATAAAACTAATTCACCTGATGGAAATGGTAATACTAATCTAACATCTCCGTTAGAAGGGTTTATTTTAAAGTATTTTGCTTCGGGAGACGGATTAATACTATATTCTAATGGTGCGTTAATTCCCTCATCTTGATCTTTTGCTTGAATTTGTTCTGGCTTGATGATTAGTTGGTCCGAATTACTTGTAGGAAGGTCAGCATGGTAAGAGTCTCGTAAAAATTTTGGATTTTGATCATCAGCATCAATTACAATTACTTTTAATAATGTGTCAGAAAACTTTGGTGGACTACCTTGATCCTGTGCCCTCAACTTTATAGTAAAGTTTTTTAAAACTTCATAATCTAAGGGTTTTTTCAAAACTAAAGTGCCTTCTAAAGGACTGATAAATTGAACATAATCTGAAAACGGACCCTGTAAAACATGATATTCAACAGTTGAAAATGGTCCTTGTTGGTCTTGATCAATAGCTCGTGCTCCTTGAAGAATTCTTCAAAAAAATAAATTGATATAAAAAAAAACAGAAGTTTTTCAATTGAAATTTACCTTGTACCCGGAACAGTTACTTCGGAAAGTGAAAGAATGTATGGGGCAGCAATCCATTGTGGAGCATTATCATTTATGTCAGTTACTCTTATATTAACAGGAATGACAAAACTCTGAAAAAGCAACAGCATAATTTTAATGAAATCATTTAAAAAAAAAAACAACAGTCGAAAAAATTTAAATTTAACGAAGAAAATGAATGACCACATTGTAACTGGTATGTTTTATAGTTATCTGAGTTATGGAAATAAAGAAAAAAATTAAAGAAGCATAACAATAAAAGGTTATGTAAAAATTCATTGCATTTTTCTCTTTTTGTATACTGAACAATTATTATGGCCAGCGCCTGGAATATCTTATAAAATGAAAGTTGTCAAAATCTTACGCTTCAAAGAATTTCTAAAATTTATTTTTATTTTATTTTTTATTTAATATGGTTTTGTTTTTTTTTTTATTTTTAATATTTTTGCCGCAGTAAATATCAAATAAAGACTGGGCTAAACTGTTCTATAGTAAAAAGTGAAAGTTTTAATTTAAGAATTGAACAGATTTTGGCCAAAAATATGCCTAAACGAAGGAAAAAAAATTAGTGAAGTTAAAATTAAAAAGCAAAATTCTCGAAGGATTTAAGAAAAGGTCAAAACTTACCGGATCATTTGTATTTCGCCTATCACATATAACATTTACATATACAGAGGCAGGACCACGTTGGCCTTCTTTATCTAATGGGGTAATTAATACTAAATCTTTTGTTCCTGGTGCAATCTAAAATCAATTCAATAATTTAATAATATTTTATTTTTTGAAAATGTTTAAATTTAAATATAAACTTTATATTTTTCATACCTTTACAGGTGCATCACGTTCCCTTAAGGATAGATCTATGTCACCATTTTCATTATCTGTATTTCCATTTATGTTAAGGGTTCCTTTCATATACAGGCATTCAAATAATAGCAATTAAATTAAATTAAAAAAGTGAAATAAATTACCTATAACAGACCCTATAGCAATATCTTCACTAGCTAAGAAACTCTCGGCTGACCCTCCAGTACTTAAAAAACATCTTGAATCTAATATTGGTGACTGAGCTAAAGAAAGTCGTTTACGTTTATTTTTTTTTATAAAATATAATATTAAAAGGAGTTATAAAACTTCAGCATTTTTCTTTTATTACAACCTATTATGATAAAATGTCGACTTAGCTGTGCCTTTTTGTATAAAGTTATTTATATTAAGAATGCGGTTGCTTTCAGATAAGAGCTAAAGTAATTGATGCATGTGATTGAATTTTCTGTTTTGAAATTAGATTAATCACAATGAGACAAAACATATGTCATCATATAACAGTCATCATCATTGCATTACATTTTAATTTAATCTTCATTATTTACCTTATACTAAAAACAGTTTTTTTCCGTTATGAAAAGGCTTATACAAAAAATTACAAAAAGGCATGAAATGTTTTACTGTAAGAAACATGGAATGCAAAACTGAAATTCAATTAGAAATTTGAAAATATGAGTTTTTCCTTTTGCTGAAGATTTGTATTTTTAATGATTTAAAGCCTAAAATAGCTGACATGGTTTAAATTAATTGTTCAATTTCACAAAAAATTAATAAATGATAACGATAAAAGACAACCAAAAGATTAATTTTTTTTCAAAGATATTAGTTCTAATTTAAAGCATTTTCTCAAAGGGTTTACAAGGTTAACGTTCATCTTAGTAAGAATTTGTATAAAGTAAACATAAAAAAAATTGTTCATGGAGATTTAACATAGAGTCAACAACTCATAATATGTAATGTTAAAAATTAAAATGAAAGTATTTTAAACTATATCAGTATAAAATGAAGTAAAGCTACAGGCCTTGCCTTACTTATTTTTATGGGTCATTAAATTATTTGAATCATGTGCAGAATTAAATTTTTATTTATAGTTTGTATTTTATTGATAATTTTAGAATTTTCTATTTATATTAAAAATATAGTTTTATCTTTACTTCGACGTATTTTCTTAGTTAATTTGAACTATCTTTGATCACCATATACCTCATGGTTTAATTTTATAATAGATGCAAAGTTTTTGAGGCATGAATCCTGTTATGTATCGAGTTATGTGAAATGAGTAATAAAAAAAATTACATATATGATGTGTTTTTACTATAAACGACGTTAGTAAGTCACTCAATCAGCAAAAGAAAAAAATAAATGATGAAAAAACTTCTTTTTGAATTTTTAATACATTTTATATGAGCTTTTAAAAATTTGTTATGAAAATGTCAATTTTTTAATAATCATTTTTAGACATCGATTGATAGTTTTACCTGTATTACATTTTATCCATATTCCAAGTAGTTGTAAAAGAAATAATATCCACATTTGTTATGTTAATTAACAGAGAATAGTCCTCTCACTTTAAAATGTTGCTATATATAATTTTGTCATTTGTATTTTTAAGCAGGTTGAAACAAATTGTTGTTTATTTTTTTTTGTATAATGCTCAGAATGATTAACATTTATTCAAATATAAGTATTCTTGAAAACATATTTCACACTAAGACAAGAGGTCATTAACATTTAATTTTCCTCGTTTTTTATTGTTAGTAATACTGATTATGAATGAATTTCACTTTGAATACTTTTGAAAAGCTATAATAATCCTAAGGCCAAAAATATTTCATTTTTATTTCGAATTCTATTAAGTAAAATTTTTGATTTTATGATTTCAGCAAATTTCTAATTTAAATTTAGCCATTCAAGTATAATTAAGTTTGGTTAATGCCAGGGCACTTGTCCAGTACATATTTATTCCTGATGAATCTTTTTTAATTTTTTTTTTTGTATTTTTAAGTAAGCATGCTCTATGTATTTTTAACGATTACATATATGTAAATTGCAAATACTTTAGTTTATTTAAAAATATTTAGTCAAAAGGACTTCATGGTCTATATATTTTTATTCATTTTTGATATATAACTCTGAGTTGACTCATACAATTTATTTTGATGAATTTTGGTATTCCAGTTTTATGATTGATACACAAATATAAATATTATTTAAATCAAATTAATGTTTTAATTTTAAATTATTTATCACTAAAAAATTATTGTTATTTTTAATAATTATGATGTTTAACGAAAAAATATGCTGTAATTCAAAATTGTATGCATCAGAAAATATTTTTATGTTTTTATAACGTTTGAAGCTCATCATCGCACCAACTATACTGAAACACAATTGTATTTGAAAAGGGGGAATTACCTACGTTTTTTTTTATAGATGTATGAAAAGCTTTTATAATTTGTACACATTAACATTACTTATATAGTATGCACTGGAAACTTCGAATAGTTGAGTAGGCTAAGCACCGAAAGCCGAAATTTTAAAATTTCAGAAGTTGTTCCTCGATTAGTTTTTGTAGAGAATAAAATTTGGTGAATAAAAGATTATTTATTTTGTTTTCGAAAAAAAAATCAGGTATTTGCTATAAAGTTTATATGTAACAGAAATTTATTCTATTGGAACAACCATACGTTCAAACTGTTTTCTCTATTATTCACTTAATTTTCAAATAGCTGATATTTTCTTTCAAGAGTAAATATTGCAATGAGTCGAAAGTAAAACAAATGCATTTTATGTGGAATTTTTTTTAGTTGAATTTTTTAATAAAGAAAAACACTCAAATACTCTTTACTGCGTTTTTTATTTTACTTTAATAAGCTATACTTGTAATTAATTATATTAATAAATATTTTAATTACACTTAAATGACTGTTTTCTTTCTCCAAAGCAAATGTAAACATTCACATTGTAATTGAATTATAATATGTCAATTCAATATTATAAAATTTTCAATTAATTAACTTAACGAAAAAAAAAATAAAATATCACAAAAACGATATTGATTTTAATAAAAATTAAAATCAGAATAATTTTTCTTAAGTTCTTGATAATTTAGAGAAAGTTTAAAATGTTATTTTATAATTATATGTATAAATTGTTATATTTGTTTGGAATAATATTAATTATATGTGATTTTTAAAGTAATAGAGATTCTTTATGTTTTGGAATGATCATGCGATAAGCAAAAGTTTGTCACTAAGCTATAATTAATACTTGGTTATACTATACTATATTAAGTCATTATAATTTTAGTTCCTTATGTTAAATGACGTTTTATTACAAAATTTTCTTGTCTTTACGTGGCTTTTAGTCACCTTATTTAACACATATATAACTTTTTATTTAATCTACATTTTTCTTTTTAAATGTTTCTCCCAGGTCCAAGACTTAGCGATAAAATTTGACTTCAGCTTCAACGCAATCTTTCATTAAATCGTCTAATTCTTGATTTGGTGTCCCTGGATTTTCATTAATAAAATTATTGACCTCTTCAACACATGTATTTTCGAGTGACTGCAGTAATGTTCCAACAACATCCCAATTACGCTGGGAATGTAATTTGTTCAACAGTGTAAGTTCTTCACCATCTTTTACTTTGGTTAAAGGTGATATACGAACATTGGGAGTAAATATAAAAGGTTTGAAAACAGATTCTTTAGTGGATGTGGCGGTGAACCAATTAACTGTAATACCACTTTTATTTATTACAGATACATGGCTAGATTTACATTTATCTCCTACGTGATTTATAGAACGAAGTAAGTCAAACATCTTTTGCACTGTAAAAGGGGTATCATCATCATGTTCTATATCCTTCGCATTAGATGCTAATACATTAGTTGAATCAAAAATTTGTTTGAAATTAAAATCGTCCTAAAGTCGGTATAATTTTTATCAAATAACTTTATCAAAAACTTAAAAGATAATTAGCTTACTTCACCATTCCAAAGCAAAAATGATTTACATTTTTCTTGTAGATTTTCAGAACATTTATCGATTTTTGTCTCTATTGTCAATCCATTGCCAATCCATCTAAATTTGTCATTAATTTTTTCTGCTGCCCATAATGATCCAACCAAATTCAAAATCCAAGCCGATCGAGGATCACATATAACAAAACCATAAGTAGGCATTTCTTCTTTACTTGGTTCCTTTGAATAATCATTTACTAATTTTGCAATTGTATCAATTGCATCTTCAGCAGAAGAACTCCTCTCTAATGCTAGTCTGTATTAAATTTGACATGAATAAAGGTAAAAAAAATTAAATATCACAAAAATTTTATTTACCTTAGTAACTCATCTCCTAAAATACCTGATTCATTCTTTCGGTAAACTAATCCAATTGTTACATTTTTGTCGTTTGAGCCAGACAAGCCACCCCAAGCCTTATTTGACTTGCTCAGTATAATTCCGTAGGAATTTTTACCTTCGATTTCAATGTTTCGTAGCTAGAATGTAGGGTTTTCAGCTAGTAACATTTAATCAATATGGCCTTTATATTTTTACCTTTATATTGGGTTGGGCTCCACTAGGAAAATATATTATTTCTTGACATTCATCATAAGATACTCTGCCATAAATAATTAAATTTGGTTGGGTTGCAGGAGGTAACACAACAAATACTTCACCGGCCATTTTATTGATATACGACACGTTTATAAAATTTAAACTTTCAATATTTTTTTTATTTTTTTTTATTTGAAAAATTTATCCGATGATATTAAGGTTTGCCGTTACTTGGTCCGCAGGTAAAAGTTTGACAATTGATTTTGACAGTTGATTTTGACAAGAAAATTAATCAATTTATAAACAAAACAAATAAATTTGTAAGAAAAGTTAAATTAAATTAAACTGAATGAAAAAACAGCCAAAAATAAAAATAAATTTAAATATAAATTGAATTGTTTTTCAAATAACGACGATGGACTGTCAACATCAACTGTCAAAATCAATTGTCAAACTTTTACCTGCGGACCAAGTAAATGGTATTGTGATCATATTGATGTTTGATTAATCAAATTCCTATGAACAAAAAAAATATCAAGTTCGTTTCTTTTCCTGTTTTTATGTTCTTATATCGAAATTAGCTTAACTTATGTTATGAAGAGATATGACTTTTTTCTGATTCACGTTTTGAATCGTAATTCAGTGATACCATGGAATTAGCTAGTTCGTTAGTTGGTTGATGACAATGGCGCACAAGATTTCTCGCTGACCTGCATTGGTCGGCAGTTTGATGTAAGTTGGATTGTTGGAAAAGGCATTTTTGGTAAAATCTACTCCGTAAAAAAAGTTAATGACAATGAAAAAACAGAATCAAAATCAATAATATCATTGTTAAACTAAAAGTATCTCATCAAATCAGATTGATTTTGATGAACAATAAACCTCATATATATTTTTTTTGAATGGTTGAACAAAATGGGTTGTTAAACTTGTGGTGTCCTAAGAATGACATTTTGCTAATTTGATAACAAATAATAACAGAGAAAATATAAAAGTTATAAAACAAATTTTGGAATTTAAATATCGGTAAAAAATGTTTGACACACTTGCAGTAATGCTCCTATTTTAAGTGTTTTAATTATTAATAAAACGTTTCAAAATGTTATCAAAATATGTATCAAAAATCTTAATTCAGTCACTCACAAAAATATTGATTGTAATTAACTAAAAAAAAGGTTTTAAATTAAGAGAAAAATGATATTCACAATATATTATATGACTGCAACCATTTTTCAATCTTGGCGTTTGAAAACTATTTGTTCTAAAATTTCCAAACAACTTTCTTCGCAGGCATCTGTTGTTTTTTACAAAATTGAAGAAACAGGTTAGTATGTTTTTGTATGAATATCTCTGTTTTAATTCTATTATTAATATAGATGTTACAGCAACACCCATCTCTTCAGAACTGTGCAGCAACCAACAAGAATCTACAATTCAGGAGTGTTTATGGTATAGTGGGCAGCAAAGGGGCTGTTCTATTGTTCCTTGTCAAAAAGTTTATCTTGGACCTTGGATTACATTCCCAAAACCACCAAATTTAATTCCTGTCAATCATGGAAAAGGATTAAATTCAATTGTTGACCCAGCTAACGAGTTATATTTGTTGATTGAAACAGAGAAAGTGCCAAATTTAAATAATGATGAAAATACTTTAATAGTTTGTTCTTTTTTTTATTTGATAACTAACATCTTGATAACCATACTCATTTTTTTAATTTTAGATGGAAAATTATGGAACACCTATCGCTTGGAAAGTTGACTCTCGGATTGCATTCTTGTTAAAATCAGATTTAAAACACTTTTCTGAACTTATTGTCGCTTCATTCTTACACGACAGATTAGAATTAAATGACAAATTACCCATTATCCGAATCGAATGTTAGTATAACTTTCAAACACACTGTGTATATTAAGTTTATTGTGTATATTTTTTTTCCTTATTTTAGCGGTTTCTATAGAAGGTGAACCACAACCGTATGATTTACTTAAAAGTCATTCGAAGAAAGAGAGTCTTAATAGAATTTATTATAAACTTAATAAAATTCAATGGGAGCGACATTTTGAAGAATTGAAACAACTATCTGTTTTGGCAAATCAGGCAATGGAATATGAATATAACAAAAACAGAACTGAAGGCAAAACAGGAATAGTTAAGCCAGATTTAATTTCCTCTAAAAACATTCAAAAAACATTAGTTGACACCAAAACTAAATCATCGGATGACGAAATTCCTCTCAAAACCATTGTCATATGCGAAAATTCATCACTGAACAATGAAAAAGCTAACATATCAAAAGTTCAAAGCAGAAACGAAAGCCCTTCGATGATGATTTCATCAACTAAAACTACACCTGAAAAGTTAAAAACTATTGAACCACCGTTTACACAATACTTAAATAAAAATATGAAAGATAATGAAGTGATAATTGAAAATGATGCCAAAAATGATAATGCATTGGATGAAAATATTCATCCAATGACTTCGGATTCAATTTCGTTAGGACAAAATTCATCCGTTGATTCAGCAATTCTTAATCAAGGATTCATAACAAATATTAAGAGAATTGATACAAACACAGAAAAAAGTAAATCGACTACTTTGCATAATATATGTAGACCAAGTCTTAAAAGAACAAAAAAAGGAGGAACAATTGAACAAACAAAACCTCCTAATATATTGGTCTTTTCAGAGAGTAACACAACAAAAGATAATGTTATAAATACCCTGAAAACAGTTTTAGAAAAAGATGTGTATACTATTTACTCACTAACTTCAAAAGATATAAAAAATAAAATATGGATAGATAATGCAACTTTATTAGTTGTGTGCGGAAATGTACCTAAGGATGTTGGAAAACTATTGCTTGATTACTTCTTACATGGTGGTAAAATGCTGTGTCTCTGCTCAGATGTTTTGCATATTGTCCTTCCATCTTACAGAATGGCAGAGGTGAGTTGTCGGAACTAAATTGTTTATGAGGATTAGAGCTCAGTAAAATACACTTTTTAAACAGTAGTGATTAGAATTTCACTTTTTTATTCGATTATAGGTTCGCGAGCATGAACTTGTTCAATTCACTTATGGACGTTGGAAACAAGTTAAAATGATACATCATATATTTTGTTATCAACCATCTCCTGTTAAAAAGCAATTTTCATCTGTGGATGAAGACCAGCAGCATCTTACTAAACAACCGTGAGTAGATATATGAAGTGTATTTTTTGGTTCATCATAAGTCAATCTATTTATGTACTGTCTGCTTAACTAAACTAGCAATTGGTTTGTGCATGTCAATTGAGCTTATATTACAGAAAAACAGAAATCTGATACTTAATTTATTTTTTAACATACTTGTCAGTATTACTTATTTGATATTACTTGAACGTTTTAATTAAAATAATTAAAACAATGGTTAATAACAGAACGGATTATTAACACTTTGTATATAAATGATTTTTAGTTTAAAGTTAAACAATAATCCATTCATAAATAAACAAAAAAGAACAGTACATTTAACTTAAAATCGCAAAATAGATATAAAGAGGCTCCACCACTAATTTTCAGTTATAGCAAAAATTTATTTTAAAATCACATTTTTCAATTCTCTTTATTATATCTCAATGTTTTGTATAATTGTTATGCTTTTAAATTACTGTTGTTAAAAACTCAGAATGCAAATTCCAAGGTATGTGGAGGTCAAAGACATACAAGGAGGACAACACAAATTGAATGTTCAAATATTGGGAACAGAAGAGACATGGAACACTCCTAGTTTGATGTTGGCACAAAATTCAAATAGTGGCGGAATTGCTATTTTCTCTCAAGTATATAACTTATTTTTATTAATCGCAAAAAAAAAATGATAAAGTTAATATTTTATAGATTCACCTAGAAATAGATCCTTCAAATTACGAAACAAATGGAGCACAGTATAATATACTAGTTCAAAATGAGAAATACCGTTTAGAAATTCTTGGTGATTTATTAAAATCACATCTGGGCTTAATAGTTTCCAATGAATCATCACGCAAAAAAACTTCTACATACACAAATGCTTACTTTTTGGGAAAATATGATGAAAAAGTCAGACTTTTAGAGAAACTTAAATCAAGCATGGTTCATAATGACAATGTGATACAAAATGAAAAATTAAGTTTAAAGTTTTTTGGTAAAAAAGAAAAACTTGAAGATGCCACTGAACAACAGTTACCAATTCTTATTCATTCATGTCCGGAAAACTTCGACACTGTCAAATATTTCGATGTTAGTACTTTAAGTTAAGAAATTGTTTATTTTATTTAATGCTACATTTATTCTAGTTTTTAAAAGCAAAACACATTGGACGTTTGATTATTTACTCTCCAGTAGTTACCAGCTCAATGGATGTCATTCAAAATTTAAGTTTAACTCATGGGTTTGTAGTTATACCTCGTCAACAAACTAAAGGCAATGGAAGAGGCAAAAATACATGGCTAAGTCCTGAGGGCTGTCTCATGTTTTCATTACAGCTTCATGTACCAGTAGACAGTGTTCTTGGACAGCATGTGTCATTAATTCAACACCTTGTTGCAACTGCCGTTGTTAAATCAATATTAGATTTGCCTGGATATGAGGTAAGACCAAATAGTTTTTATAGGTTATAACAGGTTTTTTTATAAGTTATAACAACAAGATTAATCATGTTAGAACATTCATGTTATATTCAAGTTCTGTTTTGATTTTGCTATTTTTTTCATAAATTCTTCTCATATAAGTTCAATTTGACTTCCTTTTTTCGGGACAAATAATTAAAAAGAGCATTTTTTAATTTGGATACTTTCTTTCTTTATTTGCACTACAATATATGTATGTTAACATGCAATTTTAAAACTTCTATTATATTTATTATAATTTATTTTGAAAGTGCTTGAATTTCTAAGTGATTGCTCTATCATATAGATGAGCTAACAAAGACAATAGAAAAAGTAAATTCTTTTGACCAAGAACTTTCTTTACGTTTTTTTCTGTTCAAAACACAGACTCAGCTGAACGTGATAATTGGACAGGGTGTGATGGGCTTCTTGCCAGTCTTTTCTTGGGCAACCGCTCTAAGAGTTGTAACAGTTTTGCAAAATCTGGTCTTGTATCAACCTCGAAAGCCCAACACATCATCAATATATCTTTGATATCACGAGATGCTTGTAAATTTGCTAGAGTTTGTTTCATTCCTCTACCTACTTGCCAAATGACAGATTCATGTGGTTGAGATTTAAATGGAAACTCTCCGCATAGTAATTCGTACCAAACAGTTCCAAATGCATGTACATCAGATCCTTTTGAAAAAGGAAGATCCTCATCTGTTGGTCGAAATGGCTTAAGCCCTTTAATAAGTTCTGGTGCCAAATAACATAACCAACCCCTTGCAATACCAAGTCCATGCTCTGTGTATGATAATTTTGTTGCACTAAATAACCCAAAGTCTGTAATAATCACTTTTCCATTTTCCAAAAATATGTTCTTTGTTTTGAGATCTTTATGAACAATACCTCTCGCATGTAAATAACCCATTCCTTGAGATATTTGTTGTGCCACTAATGTGGTGCGATTTAGAGTGAATTTGTCTTTCCTTAAGTGAATATGCGTATACAAAGTGCTACCTTTACATAAAGATGTGACAATAGCAAGACGTGGCGGTTTCATACAGGCACCCATGAACAGAACCAAGTTTTCGTGTCTTGTCTTTTTGAAGGTGGCAACTTCAAGTTTAAATGCTTCTATAGTACTTTCATCATCTAAATAATCGGGCTTAAGTATTTTAACTGCGACGTCTCCATGCCATAAAGCACGATGTACAGTTCCAAACCTTCCTTTACCAATTTTTTCCAACAATTTCAGATCATCATATGGAATATCCCATTCTTTAAGTGATAAACTATTTTGCCTAGGCCAATTGGCTGATTCTCTTTCTTCCATTGAATCTAATCTTACAGGTGTACGATCGGAATCTGTGCTCGTACTATTTGATCCTGTTAAAGACATCGTTTTGTCACTATCGTTACTTTTGTGTGTGTCTGTTAATTCAGACAAATTTTGTTGTTTGTATGTAATGGAGTTAGTCATTACTGACTCTGTGTGTTGTATTTGTGAACCCTGATAATAGTCTGCTTTTTGTTTTTCCAGTTCACTTCCATTTCCTGAATCGTCTATGGTTGTTGTCGTAATTCTTATAGATTTTTGATTATTCCCATTTGCAATAGTGCTAGGGCTTACTTCTGGGAAATTAAACTGTGATTTTGTAGATGGCGCTGGTGTTTGATAATTAAAAGAGTTTAATAGAGCAGGGCTTGATGGGGATGAACTATTGCAACTTGACCCAGCTGAACTACTATCTGGACCGTGAACATTATGAGGCTGTATACGGGATTTATCTCTTCTGTTGCTTGACAAGAAATTTCTACTTCCTAAGCTTGGAGAAGTATTAGATACTATATTATCACTCTGCAGTGTTTTCTTAAACTCATCAACAAATTCTTGTGGTAATCCACAAGATGGTGGCACATTAGGCTTACAATCTTTATGACATCTATATTTACATTCTGTACACTTAAAGCCAAAAAACATTTGTTTGTTGCATAGATCACATGTACACGCCGTTACTCTAAAATTTTTTGTGAAACGATGTTGAATCATATGACCCATACCTCTTGTTATTATTGGAGTACAAGGTGATCGAGGAACTGTTAAACTATTAGAAGTCATACTTTCTCCAATATCTGTATCAGGTCCTAAAAAATTAAAGAAAATTAATCGTTAACAGATTTATTTGAGTAATATATTAAGTTAACTAAAACAATCTTGATATGAATAAATAAATTTCTTTTAAAAGTACATTTTATATGACAATATGCAAATAAATCACCTGGTTCTGTGTGTAACCTTGACCTGGGTGTTGGCATATTATACGAAACATTTGAATTGCATTCTGATTTATTAATTGTGGTTGCACTTGAATGGATATGTATTCCACTATCTGTCATTATGGAATCACTATTCGAAGTATATTGCGTTGATGAGGGTTGATGACTATTACTACTTGTTAGAGTTGCATGATTATTTTCTTGGTTTTTTACTGAATGCTGAAGTTGACTTTCTTGATTATTATATTCCTGTATTTGTAATTGTTGTTGTAAGTGAAATTCATGAGAGCGAGATTTTGATAAAAATTGTTGATCTAAGGAATTTATTTGACCACCATTAGGATGAGGTACGGTATTGCAAGAAGCTCCAATATTATTTGAATGAGGCGGTGGTGTTCCAAATCCACTTGTTGCTGAAACAAGTGTTTGATGTTTTTTCTTTGGTGGAGGTGTGGTTGGGAAACCTTTTGTTTTTGATTTACTATTGTTGGCTGGAGAATTTGGAGGTGATGGAGATGGAGTCAATGTGTGAAATGATAATTCATCAGAAGATTGTACTTGAACGTGATCTGGAGGTGACAATTCCAAAGGACTTTGTTGTTCATGGCTATTGATTTGAGAATCATAATTCATTGTATGAGGGTGTTGATGTCTATTTACTTTATAGTTAACTTTGCCCTTTTCATTTCTAGGAGATGTACCCTGTTTCAACTGAGTATGATGATGACGATCCCAAGAGTCCCAAAATAGATCACTTTGATCTTTTCTGCCGTTCTTAATACAACTTTGGCAAATTTTTAAACAGTTCATCGCTCTAATGAGTCTTCGTACTTCTTCATCTCGAACTTGAGAATTGTCTGTTAAAATTTTACGTAATTCAATTTCGTTTTTGCATATTAACATTTCTAAGCTATTGACGCTATGTATCACAGCATTTAATGAATCACCACTTAATCCTATAATATTTCAATAATTATTAATTCATACAAAAATTTACAGTAAAATTTCAACTGTCTTACCTACGACTCGAAGCCATTGCTTTATCTCTCGGCCATTGTTTGATATATTTTGGAGATTTTTAGGTAGTTTTTCTTTTCTTATCAATAGTTCTGAAAACATTTTGACAAGTTTTGTCTCGAGTGTTCTGATTTCTTGTTGCGTTAACTCTGCACTTGAATTGCATTGTGTCCTTAAACCCTCTAATCGATCAGCAGAAATATCGATCATGCTTTGTATTACATCTAGTCCCTTTTTTAAATGTAACTCATTTTCATTTTCCATTACGATAATCAGTGAAATTTAAAGAGCTCTCTACAAATCTTAATATAATAAGAGTTTTTATGTGTCAAATTTTCACATACAAACTAGGAATAAAATGCTCAGAAACAAATTATTTCAATTTTATTTCATTTTAAACATTATTTTGCACAATTTTAGCTCTTACTACATTTTCAAAACTTCTTCTTCAAATTTTTTTGTACTTTTTCAATTTACATGGATTTTTTCTTATTCTTATGATATTTTCTTGAATTAACTAATGAAAATTTTTTAAAATTAAAATTATATTTTATCACTTTTTGTACTTTAAATCAAATTATCGTGTATAATATATAATACTTTATCAGTATTTACTTTTTTATTTATTTACATATCAGTAAAATGATTCAAACAATTTTTTTGATTATCTTTTTAATTTTGCGTGAAAAAAAATTCTCAAAGTTGAGATGTAAAATATAAGTGACAGGATAGTAATCAATTTGAATACAATTTCCCGTTGAACATTATAAGTTGAAATTTGAAAAAAAATCTCGTTATAATTATAAGTAAACTATATTTTAATGACAATATACAACAAGTATCCATAAATAAAAAATGTATTTACAATTGCAGGACTTAGATATTCGACTTAAATGGCCAAATGATATTTATGCAAATGGTACAACTAAAATTGGAGGAAATATTATTAATTCTGTAGTACAGAACCCAATAATAATATGCAATATTGGACTTGGAATAAATCTTTCCAACTCAAATCCTACAATTTGTTTAAATGATTTGGTGAAGGAATTCAACATTTTATTTGGTAAAAACTTACCATATTTAACTTATGAATATGTTCTGTCCATAATTTTCAACGAAATTGAATATTTATATGAAAAAATTCAATCTGAAGGTGTCAATTACTTTTTCGAGATTTATTACAAATATTGGTTACACAGGTATGAGTCAGTGTGTAAATATCTATCAAGCCTTTTATACAAATTAACTCTCTTCAATAGTGAACAAGAAGTAACAATAATAGATAGACATGGAAATGATAAATTGGCAAAAATTGTAGGAATCGATAATTACGGATTTCTTGTGGTACAAGTTGATGGTCAACAAGGAACAGAAACAGTTCATCCTGACGGAAACAGCTTTGATATGCTACGTGGACTTATTTTGCCAAAATTATAATAAAAATTTGACCTTTTAAAATATAGCACGTCGTATCAAAATATTGCTAAAATTTCACATTATATAAAACTTCTGCTTATTAACCCTGAACAAAGAATATAATCTTAAATTTAACGCCAACAGTGTTCTCTCTATTACAAGCACCAGTGCTGCTATTCGAATAATAGCACCATGGTGCTTCTATTCGAATAAAAGCATCGGTGCTTGTATTTGAGCGCTGTCAAAATGTTTTTTAAATTTTCCATCACAAAAATACCATGGTATATATACTTTTCCCATGGGTTAACCCATTAAGACGTATTTTAGGTTTAAGCTTCAAACCCTCGTATCTCCTTTATTTCTTAAGATACAGAAACGTAATCATACTCAAATCAGATCACCTCGACGAGATCTACAACGTTGGAAAAATCGGGAAAATTAGTTTTTCATCGGAAATTGATAGGTTAACCCGGTCTTCTCCATCGCCATTTTTTTTAATAAATTTTCTTCTACAAGTTGTAGGTCTTCTCGAGCTGATTTGATTTGAGTATGATTACGTTTCTGTATCTTAAGAAATAAAGGAAGGGGTTTGAAGCTAAAGCATAAAATACGTCTTAATAGGTTAACCCATGGGAAAAGTATATATACCATGGTATTTTTGTGATGGAGACCATTGGGCGTATGAGCGTATAAATAAAATCGGACACTCAGTACGACTCATGTGGAACTGACCTTGAGTGAAAATGTTTAACCCTCTGGTTAGTGATAAATTTTTCTCTTACTTTCAGAGAAGGGGTCTGGCCAGGCTTTTAAGTATATTTTATGAAAATTAACATTTAATCGATGGATTGATGGATGGATTCGTGTATAAATGTAATGAAGATAAATTAACACAAACTTTCATTCACATATAATAGCTTGTCATTGAGACCCCATCGCTGAAACTTAGGTGTTTTATTCGAGCCCCCAAAATTCTTATTTGAAAGGTTGATTTCTTGTTTTTATATTTCAAAAATTGATAGAAAACAAAATTTTACGAAATCGCTAAATCAATTCTAATATAATTTAAAACTTAATCAAAATACAAAATGTCTGGCCAGAACCCGTCACTGAACTGAGGTTTAAAGAAACTTATAATTTTCTTTCCTTTGTTTCTATATACTCAATACTCTTTTCAGTTATGTTCCATGTTTTTCTTGATTCTCGATCGAGATTCTTGTTTATTTTTGTGTTCCTGAGTCTTGATTCTCTGTCTATGGAACAAAAAGTGAATCGTAAAAAAAGTCAAATCTATTATTTATTAGATGAACCACTATCTGAAAAATTAAAACGTTCTACTTGCCAGTTGTGTCTATTTGAGTGTCGAGTGTCATACCAATTACTGCTAGCATCACAATATTTATTTTTCTATTATTTTTATGTGATACACTGACTCTTAAACGTTTGTTTTAATAGACTGACACAATAAAAATTAATATGGTTCATTAAATAAAAAATTAAAAAAAGAAAAAAAAAAGCCTGAAAAACCGTTAAAAACGGTTAAAATTTCTAAAAAATTGATGATTTGTTTTGTTGGATGGAGAAGTTTACTAAAATGAATTGGCTCTGAGATTGGGCTCTAGAATTAGGCTCCAGAACCGGTAAACAGTCAAAAGCCCAAAATGCCCGATTTTTTCAATTTTTTTTCAAAATGGTGGATTTTCAAAAAAAAAGTTTCAAAATGACAGTAATTTTCAAAATGGCAATTATTTTCAATATGGCGGTTATTTTCAAAATGGCGACTATTTTCAAAATGGCGACTATTTTCAAAATGGCGGTTAATTTCAAAAAAAAAACTACTTACATTTCTGCAAAAATCATGTCCTGCATTTTCAATTTAAGTGAAGTTTGTGTGTTGACTGGAAGTTTCTTCAAATCATCCTGCAGTTGCTTCCAGAAGTCAGCTGATGCTTGATGCCTGACCAGCATTGAACCATGCATTGCCCCGAGAATTACGATTGTGTCAGGTGTTTGTTCCACCTTTTGTAATTTGAACTTTTGTTTCAAATACTTCCATGTCTTTTTCAGGGACACTCTATCTTTTCAATTCATAGTCGTAAAATTTTCGACTGTTTCTATAGTATGATTGAAAATTAAGTTTCTTTGTTCAGGGTTAATCAAATTTTTGAAATTAGATTCTTGCAATCCATGTTAATTTTATCAGCAATTATTCAGAAAACAAATGATATGAATAAATGTTAACTTAGTAATAAAGTTTAGAACTTCTTGGAAAATATACAAGATTATATAGAATTTGCAAAGAAAATCTAACATATTAATATGATAATGTTTAATTAAATGTGACGTTAAATTGTTCTTTATAAAACTTGAAAAATTAAGTCCAAAAAATTTTATGTAATTTAAGACGTAATACCGTAATAAACTTCTCCGCGAAAAATTATTTTTTTTTTTTAACCCTTATGTTCACTCCTTGTTACAAATGTAACAATTTTGACTTTGAATTAAAATAACTTCCGTTCTATAACTACTAGAGAGCTGAAACTTTTTGAGAATTCAAATGATATTCCAAGCTTTGCATTTTTACAGTCGTATAAAAAAATCGGTCTCAGGCGAGCCTTCCAGAGCCCATAACATTTTTTTATTACGTAAATCAACTCCTTGTTACATTTGTAACAAATTCATATTTCTTAAAGGAAATCGATTGAATTTATGGTTGGAATTGATTTTAAATGATAATTTTTTTATTTTAAGATAATCCCGACATAAAATCTTGACTTTCGAAACCGATAGTAATCAAATTATTCTAAGGTTCAATATAAATTTTTTTTATTGACTTTCGGGATATCACTTCCGGTCCGAGAGGCAGAAAACTCATGATCAGAGGTTACAATAAGGTCAGAAAAGTTTAATTTTATCGATTGCAACCATTTTAAACGTTGAATTTTATCGATTTTGCATTAAAAATATAATTTGTTACAAATGTAACAAGGAGTTCATTTACGTAATAAAAAAAATGTGCGAACATAACGGTTAAATAAATGCCACTTGATAATTTTACAAAATTATCATCTTAATGTAATCAAATATTCCTATAATGTTAAAAAACTTTCCGTCTTTTTAAAATCATTACATTAATTAAAAGAATTCTGAAAAAATTGAATGTTTTGTCTTTTTGTGGCCATAATATAACATTAAAGCAATTTATATTTTAATTAAATAAAATTCTCTTTACACATTCTGGTAGAAATGGTGACATGAAAACTTTATACGCTTTCGAACAATTGATTCCGTAGGTCATATGCAATGCTCCAGGTTGAACTATGTTGGACTACTATAATATAAAATCAAATGTTGCTACTTATGACTACACTTTTGGAATCAAATGCCGGCTATAACTGTTAAGTATATTAAGACCCTTTAATAAATCTAAAGCTTGACAATGATCAAAATAGTAGAATAGGCACAATCGAAGTCCAACAAAGATGAATCAGGGAATAGTACTTAAAATATGATTCATTAGACGTGCCATAAAACATCGACAAGAAAAAGTGCAACATATAAAGAGATATAAAAAAAACTCTACATTCTATTAGTTAGGCTGAGTTTAAAAAAGTTAAAAGTGCTTTAGAATTTAGAATATTGAATTTATTATGAATTTATCAAATATTTAATGTTCAAGAGTTTAAATAAAAATTGATTAAATTTCAAGTACTATGCGTTTTATAGATTAAAATGTAGAACTGTATTTTGCTTTATATTTATTTACATTTTAATCTTATGATAAACCTCTGTGAGACGACTGTAGCAAATTACAAAAAAAACTATTAAAGCTGCGAAAACACATCTTTTTCTACATAAATCATTTCTAGTTGAATTTTTAAACAGATATTCTAAGGTTTTGACCCAGAGGTTGTGGAGTTGTATGTCATAGGAACTTCTTTTTCTAAAACAAAGGTTTGTTCTAAAATGAATTAAGTAGATTTTAACCCTTTTGGTACTGGTCGTTACTACGTCTAACCACCTGCTAAAAGTTACGAAAACTGATATTTTTTTTTTAAATTAATTATTTTTTTTTTTTAATAGTAAATTTGAATTCTTAAGAACAACGTAAAATAAAAAATTTGAGCATTTGAATATTTCACAGTGTGAATTTTGACTGTTATAGATTCAAATCGTGTCAAAAGTAAACACAAAATCTGGTGATTCAATTTTCCTCAAAAATTTATCGTGAGTGTTGCAAAAACTTTTTATAATATTATTTTATAAATATATTTTTCGACAAATTATTGCCATTTTTAGATCCATTTTCATTGAATTCGTTGATAAATCTTGGTCGTTGTGTGTAACCACCGTATTTTTTTTTAGTTCTTCCTTTATAATTCCAATTTAATGTAACTGAAAATTCTTATTTAGATTTAGATTTTTATTTGATTTGCCAAACTTTTTCCAAGTATGTTAATGACTTTACAAACTCAGGTTAAGTAGAAAAGCAAATTTTTATCAAAATTGAAATTCACCCTCTTTGTAATAAAAAACTATTTTGAAATTTTTAAGAATGGATTTTTATTTATTTAATTTAAGTTGTTACTCTGACACTTGCTTTTTTTTCAAATTAAACTAATGATATTTTTTTTCTTATATGAAATTATTTGAAATTAATTTGTAAAATAATAGTATGAAAATTATAATTGTTTTTCATGCTGAGTTCTTTGTATAAACTATTAAAATGAGATTTTATACAGTTAGATTAAATAAAACTGTTAGGCCGAACGAATTTCGCTTGAATTAACTACTTCTGAATATTCGTTTTAGTATCACTTAAATAATAAAAAAATAAATAAAAGTTAATTGGTGACTTAAACTAATATTTTTTGCTATTAAAATCAAATTTCTTTCTTTTTTATAAAATTTAAATTTACATACTTGGTTGATGAAATCGTTTCGATGATAACGTACGTATTGTATGTAATATTATTAGTTGAAATTCAGTTGGACAAAAATATTATAAAATATTTAACGTATAATATATAACGTATGTATTAATCGAATAAAAAGAATATTACTGCGTGCTCCTTTTATTATTAATTGTAATTTTTACTATCTACTAGAATTAATCATCGGTGAGAATTATCTATAATATATATTTTTTTTTTCAAGTTTCATTGAATTTGGCACATAAACGTTAGACATTTTTAAAAATTATTAATAATTAATAACAGAAACAAAACAATTGTTTAGAGAATATCCCAATATTTTATTAAAACTGTAAAATTACTTTTTTCATGAGCAGCCACTCTCATCAAAAAGTAGTTTATAAAGAAAACGACAAAAATATTTTAATAATTATTATTGGATAAAAAAAATAAAGCGCTAGTTTTATAATGGAAGACATTATAAAAGGCTCTTAAAAGAAACAAAAAACATAAAATTTTTCAAGACTGTAAAAGATATTGGGAATCCTCCTTAAATTTTTGAATATATGTTATCAAACTTTTTTATTTAATCAAATGTTTAAAAATATTTTGCAAAATTAATTTGATGAAAAATGAGTTTACATTTGTTGAATGTATTTTTGTTTATTAAACTTTGGATAATAAAGTTAACATGTACATTCTTCAAACATGTTTAAGCGTATTTTTTTTTATTATATATTATTTAAAGTTAATTTATGTTATTTCATATGTAAAACATCAATTATAATTATAATTACACATTTATTGTTAACGTTAATTTCGGTAAATTCAAATAACAATAGAAATTTCTTTCTGAAATTAAAGGAAGTTTTACAATAAGAGATAATAAAAAATTATAAACAAAAGAATCAATGTCATTTTGAAAACCATAGTCGCAACAAATGAAAATCCAAATTTTTATTCTTACTTTCAAAACAGATGGGTTAATATAATAGCTTTTGTTTTACTTGCTCAATCATCAATTTTAATAAATTTATCTTTATTTTAAGAACAGAACTTTGCATTTTCCGTTCTAACAGAAATATTAATTGTAGCATGTGAATTGCATTAAAATAAATATAATAAATGAAAAGATAATTTGAGGGATACGCATATATAATAATAATATAATTCAATTTTAGACATTTTAAAAATTTTATGTAAACTCTTAAAACTTTTAAACTATTTTTAATATTAATAATAACATATTACAATTATACGTGTTAAGAATTAATTTGTATAACTTATATGATTTGATTTTTTTCTATTGTTTACTTCATTATTAACATAAAGTAATAAAAAAATTTACTATTTTTTTATTTTTCTTTTGGACGTTTTCATATTTTTATGTTTAGATTATATGTTGTGGAATTTAATAATCTTCGTTTTGTATTAATAGGGCTCAAAATGTGTTACATTTAATTTATTTTCGTAATCCGCCAAAAATAATACATTTTATCCAAATCATGTCAATAATAATAACTGAATTTGGACAGTTTCATTATTTTTAATCTACATATTCTATGTGCAGAGCCTTTAAAGTCCTAAAATGTCCTTGTTTGATGTTTGTATCTTATACAAAATGTATAAAGATTTTAAAGCTAAAATTAAACTACTAAATGTGACACATCTGTAGTATATGCAGGCAGATATTTCGGAGGACCGCCTTTTAAGCTTTCCTCGTTCTTACGATTTTTAGCTATTTCTGTACCACCCGGCCAGGCTCTCTCAGGGCCCGTTCTTGGAATAGGTCCTAATCGAGGATAACGATTACGATCGACTACGGAACTTATTGTTTTCGGAACTGAATTTAAACCAACATTATATTGCCTTTGCATTGCTAAGGAGGCTCTCAGAGTTTTTCGTTTCTGTTTTATGGAATAAAAATATTTATTTTTAGAAAATTACATTAAAAAATATAATAATAATTACTTCAATCGTTCCTCTCCACTTGTCTGCCGCATGTCTAGCAATTTCTAAACGTTTGTTTTTTTTAATTTGGTGTTTTTTATAAACAACCTCTATTATAATTAGCCCTATTCCACCTATAATACCTGCACCAACTAATATGAAAACTCCTGCCATATTTTTTAAGCCCAGAGTATTTGGTGTTTTTTCAAACTGTTCACATTGCTGTATATTACCATGAAAAATCCATTCTTTATCAAGAGACTCCATAAAACCGCCTGATTAAAAAATGTAATATATATAAATATATTTTTTTTAACTGATACATACTCTCATGAAAATCTAATATAGCAAGAGTTACAGCATCAGTCCATGGAGAGTTCTTTTGAAGACCTATACCATAACCACTTCTTCCAAACAATTCTCCTGCTGTAACGAGTTCACAATCCTTAGCTGCCTCATATTCCAAACGTGACGAGTCCCATATGAATGCCATTAGTTTTCTATTTATAAAGTAAGAAAACTTAAATGTATAAGAAACTAAATATAATAAAAAAATCACCTATCTTTAACATCTTGAACAGCTTGTTCAGCTGTGTCATAATTGTTAGCTTCCATTGTCCGATACATATTCGATAATTCTACTTGGCGTCTAAAATACATATCAACTGCTGAACCTTTTACTGTAGCACAAGTTAAATTTTCCATGGTATTTCGTAATCGTGCATCATTAATACCAGATAATTTTGTCTTTGGTCTTTCTAAGACAAGAAAAGCAGCCAGGTTGGCAGTGTATGAAGCGACAATTATCATAGCAAAGCCAGCCCAAACCATTCCTGTCAATAAACGTAATTATTGAACTATCAAGCTAAACATTTTCATGAAAAAGAGAATACCTAAAACTCTTGCTGAAAAACTTCTTGGAGTGCCTTCACCAATACCACTATTTAAAAGAACACCCCAGGCAAACCAAATAGCAGATCTGGTTAAAGAGAAAAAAGGATTAATATTTTATTCTTAACCCTCTCTTTCCCACAAGTCCTTGCGGGGAACATTGATTTAAAATTTTTGCATTTTTAATATTTTTATTTCACTTTTTGACAATTTTTTCTTGAACAAACAGACTCTTTGAAGGATTTCTTTGATATTTTCTGTGCTAGATTTTAAAAAATTTTTACGGGGTCAAAGATATTATGAGAATAATTTCAGAAAAACCAAATTTTTTTTATAGCAATTTTTAAAGTGAAAATTTTGTACGTATTTTTGTGAGAGTTATACGTGTTTTTATAAGCTTCTCCTGTAAATTTTTTACTCTAACAACTAAATTTTTTGATTGATTATTCCCTTTTTTGTCAAAATCTACTAAAAAATATCATCAAAAATTGATCAAAAATTCCTGCTCTATCTATTCTTGGGAAAGAGAGGGTTAAATATTGTTATATAAAAATATTAAAAATATATCATAGTAAAACTGAGCTAAAACTGAGTGTTTCGAGAGAATTAAGATATCTTACGATAGATTTAAAGCATCTTCTTCAGTTCCATCACTATTTGTTAGTTTATATCGTCCAAATGGTGAAAATCTATGAACATAACTCCATAAATTAAGTTGTTACGAAAATGTATATTTCATTATTTTACCTATCCAATAAATATAAAACCAAAGCTACAACATGAACAGACACCATTACCTTAAAATTTTAAAAGAGAAAATTATTTAGAAAAAAAATATTGTTTAGTTGAAACACATTACCAGTATCCATAGCGTATTGCTAAACGGTTGTAAGAATGACACTAATGTACTTGATCTGGAAGGTTTTTTTTCTAGTATTGTTATCCCTTGATATTTGAATGGTTTAGAAAATTCAATAAATTCAGCACGTTCTGGATTGATTGTTAATGGTGCAACAATCAAATCGGCTCTTTCATATACTAACTCTCCAATTAAGCCAGTCCATTCTTTTTTTACTGATAATGTTGATGTATTTTTAAGAATATAATGTCCAAATTGACCGTCTGGAGATAATGCTAAGTCGTATGTAAAATTAATTCTTGTTGCAAGAGCTTTTAAGAGATCCATACAATATCCTTTACAGCAGAAATAGTTTTCTAAGAAATTTAATATTATTTTTAATTACTTGCTATCATGTTTTTTTTTAAGTTACAATTTGTAACAATAAATACGTTATGATACTCACCTACACCATCAGTACTATTGTAATGAGGACATGGTATTTCATCGTCTTCACATTCTGCTTCATCGTCTGTTAACTTTCTAACATAAACAAAAGGCTTCTCTTCTATTGTCAATACTTTCAAATGAGTTGGTATCATAATTCCTTCAGGTTTTTTTCGAATTCCACCAGGCCATACTATTAAGCTATCATTTATTTTTAATCGCATTTTTTGTTTTTCCTGTTTTATAAAAATTGAAATGTGAAAGCAAGGTAAGAAATTCTTTGAAGAGATAAACCTGCCTCATCATAATGAAAACTGCCTACTTTCATTTTGTTCTGGCGGTCTAAGACATTAATAACGTTGTATCCCGCGTATATTCTATCACCATTATCATCAAATGCCACTTGTCCAGTGTGACCCTTTATATTTCTGGTTTTCAAATAGTGAAATATTTTTTTTCCTAAATAAATTATTGATATTCAATATATGATTTTGAAAAGAATGTTTTAATATTAAATAATGTAATTAATGTTAATAATTTTACTGTAATTCTTAACACGAACAAACATTACTTACTCTAAGCTTTGAAAAAAAAAAGAGATCTGATATCACATTTTGGCAATTCAGGCTAAAATTTTTTTTTAACTAGATAGAAGTAAGATATCAAAAGCGTTTGGTTTTCGATAACTCAAATGTTACAATCGTTCATATTATTTTTATTTTTTTAACAGCTCGTTTGAAAACTTAGAAAACACTTTAAGCATATAATAATAAACCAAATACCTGTTTCCCAAATTGTGCCTGAGTCATCACAATCTTTAGGAGCTTCGGTGATAGTTTCATTGGGCATCATTTCTTTTATTGCTGATGCCAGGACATAAACACTATCCTGATCGTTGAAAAATACAATTTCGTGAAAAAAAATATGATTATTATGATTACTATTTCTCCTTACCCTTATATGTTCTCTCTCATTATTCGAATAATGTAATTCTAATCCTAGGACACCTGGTGGAACATTATTAGCGTTTAGTGCTTGTTCAGTTACAATCCAGACGTGCCCAGGACCAGTTAAATTATGTAACTTTGCATCTCTGAATATAATTGAAGCATCTTCTTTACTGTTTTGAAAAAGTATTTGTATAATATATTATTAAAAGTAGTAAACAAAAAACCCTTACTTTGCATATAGTAAATACACTCTTGATTGTGCTGCTTTCATGTCATAAAAGTGTTGCGAAAAACTTTCAAGTTTGGGTTCAAACTCCACAATGTCCTCTACTGTAGCACGAACATCAATATCATCATAATATGTTTGAGAAGTTGTTTGAAATCGACCAAGAATAGCTCTCCCATCTGTATCTGAACTGTGTATTATGATTACCTTAAAAAAGAATTTTTGGTTTCAGTAAATTATTATTATGAAAAGCAACGAATGTGTTAAAAATTCAAAAAAAGAGATAGTGAAAATTATAAGAAAAATAGCAGATTTCTCTTTTCACCTTAGTATATGCAAAATGATTAAGCATTTCAAGCCAAACATCTGCTTGGTGATAATAAGGAGGAACCGTTCTCAAAAAAGAAACATGAATATTTTTATCGGAAAATGCCGCATCACGAGATGAAATTCCAATAACAGGTATTTGATAAAAACCACTAGTATAACTAACAGCAGCAGGTGATAAATCACCGGATGGTTCGTGAGAAACAACGACAGCAAAAACCTGAATTCAAATACATAATATGTGATGTTTCAAAAGTAAAATAATTATTTATTTTTCAATTTTTACCCTTTTTGAAATCAAGTGTTTGCAAACATTCAAAGCAGTTTTGATTGGATTTTTATCTATTCGAATCGTCTTATCATAATATGTGATTCCTTTTGGTACGTATTCTTGGTTAAAATTCAAGTGCTAAAAAAAATAATTTACATAATGAAATATAATAATATAAATATAATTTAATTGAAACTCACAGAAATAGTTGTTGCAAAATATGTCTCACTTTCATTTCCACTCAAAACTCCTCCAATATTGTATACTGTTGGATATTCAGAGTTTGAGTGCATTTTTTCCAATAAAACATTATTTACGAGGATACAGAAGAAAAAATATATTATTAAAAGTTTTTCTAAAGACGACATTTTTTTTTATCAATTCTGTATTAAATTATGTTAATCAGAATATTACACGATTCAGTAAATTATGACACAAAAAATTATTTTGCAATTTTTTTTTTTTTTGTAAGAATTCTTAACACTTAAATAGCAATTTTGATGTATTACTGCACATACACGCTATATGATAACAAAGTGAAACTACCATTGTGGATAACTTTTCATTTTTCTTAAAACCAATGAAATTCACATTTTATGTAACATACATGTACTAAACCACAAAATCGAAGTATGTTTGTTTATTTTTTTTTATTTGTTCTAAACAGTATACAATATGACATAACTTATATACAGTATGTGTTCCTTTTCATAATGTTTAATATAAGGTTAAGTGAATGTTAACTTTTGTATATTGTTTAACTTTTTTTTTCATAACTAAATATTTAAAATTGGTTTGAACAACAACAATAAATAACTTAAGCTTTTAATTTGAGACTTATTTTTGAGCACTCAGTTAGGTCCAAGAAGATGTTTTTGATTGATGTGCTATTGTAATATTTGAGGATTATGGAGAAAAATATTATATATTATATATATTGTATATAGTTTCATAAATAAACTGAACTAATTTTTACTTTAAATTTTTATATAATTATGTATTTTTTTATTGTTTCTTTCAAATAAATCGAATCATTTCATTATTATCATGCTTAGCTATCACTAGCTTACATTGAATTGATAAAACTACAATAATCCACATTAATGTTTTATTTTTTATTTTAACTAAGAGTATATAAGTGTTGAACGTTGACTATTAGTCAAAACTTTTTTCATTACTTATAGAACAGGAATGGAAAGTCTTTTTTAAGTTTAATTTAAGGAGTAAACAGTTTTATAAGGTAGTTACATAAGTTTATTTATATTTCTATATCACTTTACTATGTTTGTAGATTCAAAAATACAGGTTTAACTGATTTTATGTATTTTCTTTTGTTTATAATGTATTTTTATACGTAATTTTTGTTGAGCACTATTGCTAGTCAATTAATAAAGCAATAAATATTTTTGAAAAATTAGAAGAATTGTCTGAGCATAAATATATTTTTATTTTAATAACAAGAAATTTTAATATGTGATGTAAGAAGGACAGTCCAGATCAGACTGAAAATTATAACCTATCTCAGAGAAATTGATACATAAGGGTGGGGTCATACGATTCACATCTGTTATCAAGTGATAAAACGCATGTGCTGTGAGAAGAGGATATATGAGTATTTGCAGAACATCTGTATTTTTCATAGGTCATGGAAAGTTGATAAAGAGAAGACAGATTCCTGATTTATTTTGAACTGTTTAAAACTTATTCAAACATTTTATAATTCTGTTAACTCTATAAGTAAATAATAAAATTAGACATGAAACTTCAAATAAAATTGATTTCAAACTTCACAAATTTAACAAGGTTAATTCACATAAAATTTTTTTTTTACGAGTTGAAGTCAGTGCGCGTTTTTAAAATTCATTAAATTAAACCCATACATTTTTCGTTTTTGCATCTGAATAAATTTAGATTTTTCTTAATTCAATCATAAATTGAATCAGAAGCAAGCAATATAATTGTGTATGCAATTCTAAATAAAAAAAACCAGTATGAGTTAAAGAGTATATATTTATTTATTTTTATTTCTGAATAACTGAAAAAAATGATATATACGATTAACCCCAATAAGGTAAAGGTTTACTTGGTGGAACGTACAATGGTACATTTGCTGATGACCAAGCAGCTGTATTCCAAGGAGCTCCTATTGAGTACTGTATGGGAAATGTTGGCACACCGTTAGTGCCTTGGTAGTTTGGAGAAATTAATGAATCTTTTGTTGCTGTTACATGATGCAAAGCTGATGCAGCGTCCGATCTTTGAATTGTTGCAATATTTGCTGCTTCATGTTCTAAAATAAAAATATATTTTTTTATTGTCTAAATATGTTACCAATTTATATACCAGCTCTTTTTATTTCTTCGGCAGCTAATCTTGCGGCACCATGCAAAGCTTTTGCGGCTGCTGCCTATAAGTAAAACATATTTTTATAATTGATAAATAATTTTGAAAGAAGATGATTTTTATTTTTTTTTAATATCAAGATTTTGTTTAATTCCAAAGTTTATTTGTTCATAATTTCTTGTTTTTATACATTGTAAGATGGGAACACCTTACATATGATAAGTGACAAGACGTCACTCATCCTCTTTGGTCGACAACCTTCGTCGTGTGTCCGATCAGTATAATTATATTTAATCTTAATAAAGTTTACCATATATTTTAATCGAACCTGGAGTATTATTAATATCCCTTACAAATGGCGACTTCAACCAGGCGGTACATTTTATAAGACCGGCATAAACAAATATATAATAAAATAATTAAATTTGAGATGAAAACGTAAACAAAAGATCCCGCCATATTTTGTGGTGATGTTACACAAAAAAAATTAAAATTAAAAATGTGACTCAAATAGTAGAGTGGATCTCAATATTTTTACAGAAATAATTAAGAAAGAACATAATTAAGTGAGATAACTAAAAAGAACAATGAAATTAGCCGAAAAATAACAAAAAAAGTTGAAAACAGTGCGAAAAAAAATAGTTGAAATACTAGGGAGGTGAACGTAGATGAACACGTCGATAAGAGTTGATCATCGTATGGAAAAAATAGAAATTTATGTGATTTTGTGTTTAATTAAAATAATTTAAGATCAGTGGTATACGCGTGAGTGATTATAAGTGAGAAAAACGGCGGAAAAGTCGTAAAATAGAACAAATCAGGGTGTGTACATGTGGTATAGCATGATACATTAGATATTCCACGCAGTTTTGGCTGATAAGAAAAATTGTTTTAAATTTTAAATGTGTGCACATGTTTTTAAATGGAAGTGAAATAAGCTGTAAACTTCATTTCGAACGAGTGATGGGGTATAGAAGGCAAGAAAAGTGCTCGGAGGTAAAATCCGAGGGTTTGAGTGAAAGTGAGATGGACTGGTGTCTTGTGGTGAAACGAATTTATAAATACCAAGATTCAGTTTCAGGAACAAAAATAATAGTATGGGCAAGATCAGGATGTTTAGAACATGTGACGAAATGAAAAGGAAAGGAAAGCCAGTTTTGAATTCTTCACTCGGGGGTGTTGTCGCGAGAAACACCAAGGACGAGTCTAGCGTCTACACATCAGCAAGGAACGTGATCACGGGAACTAGATAAAGGAAATTAGGAACTGACATAGGGGACCACCAGAAAGACCAGTGGAGTTCAACTTTAAATAAATTTAGGAATATCTTTGGTGGCTCGGTTAACCCTGCTGGTATACCATCAAAAGTTGCATTCTATTCTATGTCGTGAGAATTGAAAAAGATCTAAGCAGCGGGAGCTACAAAAAGTAGTACAAGCACGACAAAGGTGAGATAGCGTAGAAAACTATCTCAAACATTGGAATATTCGACTAACATGGTAGAGCGGTTAAAGTTCCCATGATGAAAATTAATTAAGTAAATTCAACCAATAACAAGAGATGGCGTCAATGTTTTTCAGAAAACCAAATGGAGACATTTCATACAACCAATTTTCAACACACAAACATTCCAGTTCTGTAACCATAGATTAATTCCATTGAAAAAATCATTAAGAATTGAAAATTTCTAAAGATAGAAATTTGAAAAATATTCACAAATTTTTTTTTCAGATACCAATTAGATTCAAGGTAATAGAATTGAGGATTTCTTCAACATTAGAAATTTAAACAATAGTGTTTGTGAGAGCGGTCAAGTTCCTCAAAATAAGTAATTACCACATCATAATTTTAACAAAAAAAAAACTAACAATTTAACAGGACCCAATCGAACAAGGGAGAAGGAAGTACCAGAACATCAGGTGGAAGCGGGTTCAGCGTTGAGGACAACGCCCCCACAAGGGATGACAGTTGTAAAGTGGGAACACCTTACATATGATAAGTGACAAGACGTCACTCATCCTCTTTGGTCAACCTTCGTCGTGATCGGACGTGTGTCCGATCAGTATAATTATATTTAGTCTTAATAAAGTTTACCATATATTTTAATCGAACCTGGAGTATTATTAATATCCCTTACAACATTCATAAAAGAGTGTCATACTTAAATCATTTAGATACCTCTTTTGCTGCAGCAATTTTTTGTTGCTGTGCGTAATTTGATTTTGCAGATGCTAATCTTTGTTGAGCTAAGACTACTGTTTGAGCTGCGGATGCACTTTCCTGTCTTTGAATTGCTTTGATAGTAATCACAAACGTTTGTTAGATATTGATACTCTAATAAAAAAAAAAAAATAAAACAAAATTACCTGCGGCAACCTAAAAAGAAGAGAAGAATTATTTTTAAATTTAAAATATTAAAATAAAGTAGAAGTATAATCGAACTTCTTCAAACCTCGGTTTTTTGAAGAGCAATAGCAGCTTGGGACTCTTTTTCAGCTGCCAATTTTTGTTGTAATAAAACATTATCCTTTGCTGCTTGTACTTGTTGCTGAGCAATTAAAACCGATGCTGAAGCTTGTTTTGCCTGTGATATGATTGAAGCAATCTCTGCAGGAGATGGTGATGATTTCCAACTGTTTGTTAAAATATGAGTACTTTTCAAGCTTTAAAATAATGTGGAGACTTACAAAGACCAAGATGATGGAGAATGATATTTTGATAGTCCATTAAACCCTGAAAGATCGTCAATTTGTAAATTGTGAGGAAAAAAACTGTCTAGTGCCCGTTTAGAAGTTCTTTTGTTAGATGAAACTGTTGGACTAATCGATCGTGGACTTGTTTCTTCAGCAGCACAAGCATAGAAAATAATTGATACACATGCATAAAGGAAGTATATATGCTGTAATGTAAAATTTTTCATAATTAATAATTTGTGAGAGAAATGTGAATGAAAAACCTTACAAATATTTTAGCCATTATACCCTTAAAATTTTCTTTTCTTAATTGTATATTTTGAATGTATGTAAAAAATATTGCCTCTATTTTTTTATAATCAATATTGTTAGTTAAGGTAACTCAACAAAGACACTGTGAAATATTTTTTCGGTTATTTGTGTTTTATATCGTTTTGAAAAATGAATTTCCAAACAAAATTCTTTCACTACACGTAAGTCCAAGTTATGAAATTGTAATTATAAAGAATCTATTCCTTCAAATTGATGCTGATTGGTCTAATTTATTATTACGATTTTTTTTTATCACGTTTTCAGTGATATAATTTTAAATCACAATCTAATAACATTCAATCTCTAATGAAGCAAACATATTTATATTACAGAAATCAATAATAAAAGTACGTGTTTAAAGAAAATAATTTGATTCATAGCAGTTAAAAATTATTAAAACATAACATTAATGTATGTTAAAAAATTAGAATGTTCAATTACAATGTTTTACAAGATGACATTAATCACCACTGCCAGTGAATACTAATAGAACTGAAGAGTCAAAACCATCACGATTGTGTAACGTTCATTTTGTTGTTCAAAACAGTCGCATCTTTTTTAAGCCAGAAAAATTTTTATAAATAATTTCAAAATTTATATAACTTGAAAGGATACATTGACAGCCCTTCATTCATTGGTTAAACTGATTTGATTTAACAATGTCTCTGGTCCTATAGTATGTAAAAATCTGAGTCAGAAAATAGCGAAGTAAAAGAAATATTAATACTAATATTAATCTTCAAATAATCCAACCAAATAAGCTTCACTGGCTTCTTGAAAGGCCAAGACAGCTGAGCTTTGGAAACGCAAGACAGTTTTGAAATCTTGAGCGATTTCATGAACTAAACGTTGGAAAGGCAATTTGCGGATCAAGAGCTCAGTTGATTTTTGGTAACGACGAATTTCACGAAGAGCAACGGTACCAGGACGATAACGATGAGGCTTCTTGACACCACCAGTGCATCAACTTTTTGAGTTTTCTATTCGCCGATAGATGCTTTGTTTATGTTTAAACTTGAATAGACGATCGTAATACAACAAAAAGGTATCTTTATTGTTTTGCTTATTATAGTCAATTGAAATATATAACGTTATTTTTTTATTTATTTATTTATTTGACAATTGAAGTCATTTTACAATTTTAATGTATATTTACAGTTTTATATTTTAAATTAAATTTATTGTGGGTTGAATTAGAAATTGTTGTAGTTGTTTGGTTGGGGTTTTTTTTTCCTGTCATCTTGAATATAAATTTGACTAGGCATGGTGCGTGAAGCACCATACCATCATCATAATAAATAAACCGTCGCCATCAAGATTATTCAATAAATTTGAGAAGCAAGTTTAGAGAAGTCCAAATGACAACGGTAAGATTGTCGGAAAAAAAACCCATATTGATACTCTAAATGGCTATAAATGTATGAATATTAAGGTTGAATCCCACATTACAAAGTCTTTTTTGTTCTTAATTAAATTCTAAATTTCAAGTATTGATCTAAATTTAACATTGCATATATAATTACTTATATATATTCATTTATCTTAGTTGAAGTTTAATTTTTTTTCTTTATTGTTATTACAAAATTAAATTAGTTTTATTATTGTGTAAAATCCTCATATTATTCAAAATTCTTTTTTTAAATGTGTTCCTCGAGGTTTTTTCATCATAAAAAATTCTAAATTTATTAAATATACGTATGGCTCTTTCGGTACAATCATTAGCCGAAAAGTTGTTTTGTTGACGTTCTTCTTGTAATAAACGTTGTTGTCTTAAATTATACATCATTGGTCGACGAATTAATCTATTAGTTAAATTATCAACTTTAATTTTTTTATTTAATAAGTCAAATGCAAAAAGAGCAAGATGTAATTCCCTTCGATTTTCAAGTGTTGTCATGTTAGTCATGTTTAGTAGAGAAAGTCTACTTTTATACGAAGGAAGAACAGGGCCTCTGAAACCCAGTGGTTTTAGTGAAAAAAGTAAGAATTGCTTTTGTACGCTTTCAATTCTTTTGATGTCTTCTTGTATATAAGGTGCCCAAATAACACTGGCATATTCTAAAATGGATTGAACAAGCGAACAATAAAGAGTTTTAGTTACATGAGGATCATTGAATATCTTGGCTCTTCGTTTCACAAATCCTAATACTGAACTTGCACTGCTAGTAATTTTATCAATGTGTGCTTTAAAATTTAATTTTTCATCAAAAATGACACCCAAGTCCCTTATGACAGTTTTTCTTTCTAACTGCGTATTATTAATATTATAATTGAATTCTAATCTAGAACCATTTCTTAGAAATGAGATAATTGAACATTTTTTTGCATTTAAAGACATACCATTAACTTCACACCAACGGACTACTTTATTTAGGTTATCTTGCAGTTTAACATTATCTTCTATACCGGTTATTTTTTTGGATATTTTCAAATCATCTGCAAATATTGAACATTCACAATCGTCAAGAATTTTTGGAAGATCATTTATGAACATAATAAATAAAAAAGGACCAAGAACGCTACCTTGAGGAACCCCAGATATTACAGGTACAGGATTTGATATTTCATTATCAAAATTAACCCTTTGAAATCTATCCTTTAAATATGAACTAATCCAGGTAAGGAGAGAACCGCGAATACCATATTTTTTTAATTTGAAAATCAATAGTTGGTGTAATTGGTTACAAACTTTATCGAAAGCTTTACTAAAATCTGTGTATATTGAATCAACTTATCCTTTATCCATCATATTTTTTCTTATAAAGGTGGAATACTCTGCTAGATTTGTCACAGTTGATTTACCGTTTTCAAAACCATGTTGTGAAACATCAATTAAATTACTAATAACCGGTTTTAATGCATTTATAACTACTTTTTCAAAAATTTTACTAAATATTGACAAGATACTTATTCCTCTATAGTTATCAACGTTGTCCCTAAAACCAGATTTAAAAATAGGTGTGATTAATGCAATCTTCCATACATCAGGAAATAGTCCGGTAGATAACGATTTATTAAAAATTGGTAGCAAAATTTTGGGTAATTTGTCTCTAGTATTAATTATGAATGATGCTGGAATGGAATCATGACCTGGACCTTTATTCTTATCCAAAGATTCTATCACAGTCTTAATATCATTTTCTGTTAAGACAATATTTGATATTAATTCATCATTCTGTTCAATATGAGAAAAATCTGACTCTGAAAATGATAGAGGATCATTGAAAACAGATTTGAACATTTCTGAGAAAAAATTATTTATTATATTTGGGTTGGATGATGTGCTTTCTCTAAATTTCATGTTTTTAGGGTAGCCTTTACCGTTCTTTTGTTCTTTAATTGTTGACCAAAAACACTTAGGGTCATCAATGACTTTAAACAAAAGTTTTTTATTATAAGCATCGATTGCTAATTGTTCCTCAACTTTAAATTTATCTCGCAATAGAATAAATCTTCTATGCTCAACTAGAGATAAGTCTTTTCGTTTAA